>JBBJLS010115165.1:0-17340 GCA_037577275.1 Bryconaethiops microstoma
ACACACACACACACACACACACACAAACACACACACACACACACACACACACACACACACACACACACACACACAAAAAATCCAGTACTGAGAGTTCATGCAGTATAGCAGCATGTCACCTTATTAAAATCAATATTTCTTCTGATTCTCTCTGTGACTCAGTCTGGCCAAGGAAAATGAGTGTCTTAGAAAAACTTTTGTCTAAAAAAAGTACCTAATCTTCCTCAACATGGCAAACTACACTGCCACACACACAGTGAGGGGAAAAACCACTGCAGATATTTAATATACTTCCAGTGCATATATCCACTTCAAATGTACACATCTAATTTCCTTTGACTAATATGGACAACCCTTATATTACACTATTAATACATTTTTTGTATTTTTCATTCTGCTACATTTTTCTTGGGAAATAATACCAGGTTTCAGTGATGTGCTGGCATATTTTGACAGATAGGCTGTTCAAGCAAAGGCCTGCAATAACAGCTTTCCAAACGCTAGAAGCGTTATAGATTGTGATGTGCTTTACACCACTTCAGCTGACATTTGTCATTGGGCATGGTGGGCTCACGCTTATGTGTGGCTGCTAAACCTATTATATACTGATGATGCTTTCAGTTGCAGGTTGGAACTGGTCAATATCATCATACAAACACTAAGATCTCAGCCTCAGTACTCCCTGACTGCTGAAGCCTTAATCTGGTCTATTTACACAAGCATTGCACATCACTACATCAATATATTGCTTGCTTAAAATGATCTGGCCCCATGGTGGTGCAGGGAGTAGCACTGTTGCCTCACACCTCCAGGGTTGGGGGCTTGAATCCAGGTCCAGGCCTTGTGTGTGTGTAGTTTGCATGTTCTCCTCATGGTGGTGTGGGTTCCCGCCGGGGTCTCCGGTTCTTCCCACAGTCCACAGTTCCTCCCTCAGGTAAATTACAGATTCTAAACTGACCGTAGGTGTGAGCGTGTGAGTGAATGGTGTGTGTGTGTGTGTGTGTGTGTGTGTGTGTGGGTGTGTGTGTGCGCGCGTGTTTGTGTGTTTGTGTGTGTGTGTGTGTGTGTGTGTGTGTGTGTGTGTGTGTGTGTGTGTGTGTGAGTGAATGCTGTGTGTGTACACCCTGCAGTGGGCCCTGCCCAGGGTGAGTCCCTGCCTCGCACCTGTAGACCCCAGGATAGGTTTCGGGTACCCGCATAAGGGGACCCTAGTAAGGATTAAATGGTTACAGAAAATGAATGAATGGATGAAATGATTTGCTCATCATTACGTAAACTTCAATGTCAACAATCAAAAGACTTTGGTACAATTTGTTTGCAATGATAAATGTGTTGGGTCTGAAATTAATTTGCCAAACAGTTCAGATAGCAACTATGTTAACATCACTGAGAAAGCTTAGCTAACATTCAAGGTCAGTCAGTACCGTACCAGACTGAATTCTGGCTAAATGAGCTTGGTAGAGCCAGGTTTGGACATTTGCAAGAACTGAACGGTAGCCTGTTACCTTGCTGACTAGTTTGCAAGCAGATTTTGTGTCTTGTGTTAAGTCTAAAGTATAAATGAGGGAAAACAATGGTAAAGGATAAATTACCGGTCTGTCATACGTGAACACAACACAGCGCAAAGTGCGAAATTCTGCTTCTGCATTAAACCCATTCACCAAGTGAAGCAGCGGGCAGCCAGGAACAGTGTGTGGGGACGAGACTTTGTTCGAGGGAACCTCAGATGTAGATGTAATTTCAGAATGAGTCAGAAACATATTTCTGGCCTATCTGGTAACGGTAGACATGAGTTAACAAAAGCTCAACAACTCTTTCCGAAATAAAACAATACTAAGCTAAGTCCTTAATACAAGATTGCAAATTTTTGATTATTTCAATGGAAGACAGAAGTTTGAAAGCAGTTTCTCCAACTATGGATTCAAATGTGCTGGGGTTCTTACTCCCAAAATGCAAGCAATCATTCAAAATAATTACACCTGTGGAAAAACTGATACAGAACATTTCTTCATACTAGCAAGGTTATATTTAAGATCTTTTCTCAGACTGTATACTCCATGGCCGCACATCACACATCACCAAGCAAAGATGACTTTTAACTTTCATATGAGTATATTTAATGCTTTCTAGTTGGCTCATACAAATTTTGCACCGAATTTGTTTTCTATGACTTCTACCATTATATCTCAGGCGTCTAAACACCGTGTTCTGAAAGCCGCCCCAAATAGCTGACAACCTGAGCTACAATGCAAAATTAAACAAATAGCGGCCACCCACCGTCACTGTCCCCAGGCCTGACACAGTCTGATCCTTTTTGAAAAATACAAATTCCAAACATCTTTATGAAACCATATACAGTATAAAATGTATGTTAAAAAAATTGAAAATATTGATGACAATTGAAAGTTCAAAGCAGGCTTGTATTTGTTTGTAGTTAAACAGTAGCTTAGAAGGATGTTGGGAAAAGGCCAAATGAAATAACTAGGACAGCTAAGGACAGGTGATACATCCATTCAGATCTTCTTTCTAAGAAGCTTACAGAGTTGTATATTTTTTCTCTATATTGCACAGAAATAGGTTGAATTTGTACATTTTTAAGAATGAAACAATATTTTTTTAAAGAGTGGTCACTATTGAACTTTAATAAGCACACTATGTTTTACTATTTTTACTACAAGAATGTTTTTTTTCCGGTTATGTGTCATGATTACACAACAAACTGTTTAGTGTGTCAGTATGCATTAGTGTCAAAAAGATGGAATATTCAGCTCCGGCAGGTATAATGATATTTTATTTTTTGCTTTCATTGAATTTTTGGCTTCATTCTTCCACTTTAATTTAAGTGAGATGTCAAGAAAGTATGCACGCATTTTTAATCTGGTGCAAACATGACAGGCTTGTTGAGAGGGAAGCTTAGACGCTTAGCTTGCATGGCCGAAATAAAAACAACACATGTAACCTGTGATATATGAGGTAATGGTAAAATGACATTTGGCAGACGCCCTTATCCAGAGCGACTTACAGTTATCAGTTACAGGGACTGTACTCCTGGAGCTACTGAGGTTTAAGCGTCTAGTTCAAGGACACAGTGGCTAGATCCCCACAACCAGACATATGTATAGATCTAAATAGGAAATGAGGTAAAGAACAACTTATATGCTTAATCTGCTCCTTTAGATAAATCATATGAACTCGAAAATAAAAATGTCCAGTAATAATGACCAAACATGAACAAACAAACAAAAAATAGAACAATTCTTCTTCTTCTTCTTCTTCTTCTTCTTCTTCTTCTTCTTCTTCTTCTTCTTCTTCTTCTTCATCTTATTATTATTATTATTATTATTACTATTATTATTATTTTGTTGTTGTTGTTTATTATTATTAGCATTTGTATTATTTGTGTTAGTGCTTTTATTGTTTTTACTGTTATTGTTATTATCATTATTGTTGTTGTTGTTGTTGTGTTGTTATTGTTATTATTTTTAACACCAACGCCATTTCTCAGAATACTTCTGTCAGCTATCGAACCATTTTGAAAAATGAACCGATAATTAATTGTTACCCCGCGTCACAATCAAACATACGAGTCGTGAATTACATCACGATACCTTTAAAAACGCGCAGCTTTGTTTTTATCCACACGGTGGCGCCAGAGTGTTATGAAGAAAAACAGAAGCGTCCAGTCCGGGCAAGCATTTTTCCCATGTGCTTTTCCCATACAGGACCTCCAGACAGGTTTACCATCATTAATTTTAATCGGGAGAACACGAGAACAATAGTGTGCACGTGCTGTTTCCATTATGTATACAAGAGTTGAATTTATTGTCTTATTCTTTCCGCGAGCCTGTTATTCCGAGGGTGAAGCCTGTTCCACGTAGGATCGTCCAAATCAAAGTATTTTTTATCAGACAGCATTGATCTGTTAATGGATGAGATCAGTATGGGATCTAGATGAAAGGGTTTGGAAAAGAAATGGAGATAAAAATGTTTTAAATGTTCTAAATGCTTCGAGAGAGAATAAAAAGGTGTACGGTTCGAAATCACTTTATCAATCAGAGCAGCAGAGAAAGATCTCAGACAAAGAGATCTACCAGTCAGGCCTTGAGCCCCGCCCCCTAGGGCTCACCCTCGGTACTGATTGGATGAGGTCTGTCAAGGCCCTCATATGTATTGGCTGACTGCTTTGTCAGTGACCGTAGTCCATTTCTTCCACTGGGAATGCTGGACGAGCAGTTCATAACTGGACAGTAACACGATAAAAGTGCACCTGGTCTGGGAATTCATGAGTAAATATAGGAACGTATGAGGGTGAGTAAAAGGATTTCTGTCCTTTTTTGAAGTACCAGGTCGTTTCTGGGACAGGAGAGTAAGAGAGAGAGAAACGAGGAGAAAGAGAGGTGTTAGGAGCTCTATAGGTTATTTCTGAGATACCCAGGGTATTGTGCTCTCTTCAACTTTTTTTACCATCCAAACTATGAATCAGATAGCACATAGACATATATCTTGTAGCTCTGTTTAGCCGCACTGTGTGTTTTACAGTATTTTCTGAAGTTATATATGATAAGCTCAGATAAGCACATGGAACGTAAAGCAGTAATGATAAAGGCTGGGAGCAGTAATTGCTCATCATTACTGTTCAGCTCTATAAATCTGCAGGACTTTAAAGACAGATTTTATAGTCTGCAGTTATCAGTACATCAGTACAGATAAGGCCTAAAAAATCACATTGTGCACTGATTTGGTGTGAACAGTGGTGTGAACTACATATGGTGCCCACTGATGAGCCCTAAATTTATATATAGTGCACTGGGACAGTTGGTGGCCTAGCCTAGGGAGTTGTCCCTGCAACCAGAAGATTGTGGGTTTGAATCCCAGGACTGCCAGGGGCACAACTGAGGTACCCTTGAGCAAGGTACCGTCCCCCACACACTGCACCCCGGCCACTGTGTTCCTGGCTGCCTGCTGCTTCAATTGGTGAATGGGTTAAATAAAGAGAAAGAATTTGGTGTTGGTCACACTGTGTGCTCTGGTGTGGTGTGTTCACATATGACGGGACACCTCAATATTGTATAAGTGTATATATATATATATATATATACACTTATACTCATGTATATCTGGGAAACCCCTGTGCGATCTTTGCCTTCATTTTCCATCTCTGCAATAAATCTGTTCTGATTTGATGTGCTGATAGCGCTTCACTCTGTCATGTTGTATAAAGTGCAAGAATGCAGTAAGGGCACTTTTTTGATGGCAGAGGCTCAGTTTGTTGTGAAGACTGTGTCAGAGTCAGTCAGAGAAACGTGTACTCTCAGGTTTTCAAACTATCTTATGATTTTTGACCCTCATTACTCCATGCATTGACCCTTCATTGCTCATTACCATCCAGGGTATGTCTTCAGGAGGCAACGTAATAGTTTTCAGTTTTTATTCATTTTTTTTATGTTTTTAGAGCCCGCATCTTACTGTCGACTTTACGCTTTTTATTCTGTTTATTCCTATTTAAAATCAGAATCAAGAATCAGGATCAGAAAACTGTATTGATTCCAGAGGAAATTACTTTAATATGTTCAATTAGGAAAAGATACAACTATGAACTCATTAAGGTGAACTCATCATTCTTAAGGGGTACGTATTCATTATTTGTACATTGGGCAGAACATATACTCGTACAGCACGCTTATTCATGAGATGGCAGGAATTGGTGTAATTGGTGGTTTATTAACGTGTACTTGAGTCAAGTAAATGTAAAGCACTGTTTTTTTTCACAGCGTTTCCTCTGGTTTTATGAAGAAGTGATTAAAAGGTCACGAATGGGCCTTTAGGGGCCTGTCTGTAATTACGCAGGGTCTGAGTTAACAAATCACTGTTATTTCAGAACTTCCTCACCTATCTTTTTGTTGTTTTTTACATTTGTACATCATTTTAAAAGGGACAGCTGTCACTTTATAGTCGTTAATTTCAGAGTAGGCGTGCACTGATATGGGGATGGGATGAGTGCATTGCCGGCTGAGAGAAGGTTTCTCATTCGGAAGGAAATTCTCACTCATGGTTAGAGAGTTTGCACTACAGAGAAATTCAGTATTTAATATAAATGCAGTAATAATACAAAGAACAACAGCTATATAATCAAATATCAGTTTGAAATACTGATGAAGTCTAAACATCAATCCCAATGCCATTCATTCTTATGATATTGTTGTACATCCCTATTTCAGAGATGTTTGTGATTATACGTGAATTCTGACACTTTTTCTGGGAGTGTCATTTAAATGGTTCTGGTCTGTTCTAACACTATGTGTTTCGAACAAACAGTCATTGCTTTCAATGGTCAGTGAAGTGAGGTCAGCAAATCAGTAGCTACTTTTAGGCAATTCCCAAGACTGTCCATTAGAATGTAGTATAATTTTGTTAATATTTGATGCGAGTGTGTGTGTGGTGGGGTGGGAATTCCTGAGATTCCTGTAAGTATCTGTAACCCATATACTGTTACCGTGTCTCTCTCTCTCGCTCTCTCTCTCTCTCACTTCAGTCCACACCCCCTCCCACCCCTCATGCAGGGTCCCATTGTCCTGTCAGTGTATGGTAATCTTTCATATGTGCCACTAAAGCATGTTCAGCATCCTCCTCCGCAATATGCTTTATGTTCTCCTCCGCTTTACAGGATGAGGCAACAAAGCGAAGGCCTGCTTTGACACTCTTTGGCTTGCACACAGAGAGGGTGATGATTTTAATTTAATTCTATTTTCTCCCAGGACATGCACAGAGTGAGTTAAAATAAAGAATCAAGAGAGTTTAAGTTCATCTAAACAGGAAGAAAAGGGCTAATGACAGGGTTCAGAAGGTTCCTCAGGGCATCTGCCTCTCTGAACGCTCTAGCGTGACCCAGCAGCAGCAGCAGCAGCGAAACCCCTCTGCGCTTATGGCACAGTGTGAGGAGGGACGTGGTTCATTAATTAATAATTACATTCTGCAGTGGGTGTCTCAGTCTGGCTACCAGACAGCATGGAGCGAAACGGTAATTAGCCTCGATTGCCCTGTGATTGTATTTCCTTGATTCCCAGGATCACTAAACAAGCATAAGCACTGTCGGTTGGGAGAGGCCAGCCAATGTTAATTTCAAGACGTGGGTCATATAACACAGGCGTGACCGAAAACAGACAGTTTGACATTAGGGCTGTGTCTGATGTGTGTGGGTGTGGATATGTGTGTGTGTGTGTGTGTGTGTGTGTGTATAAGTTCTGTCGCTGATCAAGACTGGACATCAGGAGCACCTGAAGCCAGGCTGGTAATGTTCCCTTTTAACTTCTGATAATAAGGCTGGGCATTGGAAGTAAATTCACAGCACAATCTGTATCAGGATACAAATGTCATGGTGCAGCTGGTTATACAGGGTTACAACTGTGTGGCTTAAATGAGATGAAGACTTGAGGCTTTTTGGCAGTATTTTACCTCAACATCGCATATGCTTCAGACATAGTGTCTTCATATTCCTCATAAAAAACCCAAACATCACATTGGGGCATCTGCTCTGTTGTATTAAGTATTTTTTATGTTGTGTTTATGTATTTTAAATACCTTCATACTGCTCAAGAGCTTATTTCTGATATATTGCTGTACTAGTATTTATGCAAATACAAGAATTTGAGGTTGTCTAGATGACATTTGCATTTTAAATGTTACTTTCCCCCTCTCAAACTTTAAATAATGTCACTCCGGATATGTCCAAACAGGTCAGCACACACCTTCTGTGGAAGTTCTGACCATGTATTATTTTCCAGGGCCTCAACGGTTCTGCCCTCAGGGAAGAGCGGCTAGTTTTTCTAGTATGTGTTTTCCTGAACTTTCTTCTGCACACCGTGATCCATTTCTCAGCTGCAGTCATTTTCTCGCTCATACACATGAAGTAAACATGCTGGTTAGGACGGTGTGGGATTGGATGTATTTTGTGGAGATATATTTGAAAAGTGACTGGAATAAGTTTGAAAGGGGAAGGTGTGTGTGTGTGTGTGTTTGTGTGTGTGACCGTGATGGTATGTTAATAATGTGGTAATAGCTTGTGTGGTTAGTGGTTTGATCAAGAAGTGCAGAGCAGTTTTTAGTCGGACTGTTGCAAGGAGCTTCCTGAGCGTAATTCTGATCACACATTCAGGACGTGGTGCTGGCAGAGCAATGATTTTGTGTGTGTGTGTGTGTGTGTGTGTGTGTGTGTGTGTGTGTGTGTGTGTGTGTGTGTGTGTGTGTGTGCCTTTGTGACATTTTGTACCGGTGGTGACACCACAAATTGCAGCATATGTGCTGTAAAAGATGATGAAATATGATAGAGTGAAACATAAATATAATATTCAAAAGTGAGAGAGAGCAAGACTGCATTAGAGTTAGAGAGAGAAAGAGAGAGAGGGAGAGAAAGAATAACAGTGACAGTAAAAAGAAACCAAAACAGGTAGAGACAAAAACTGAGAAAGAGAGATAGAGTAAGAGACAGAGAGACAGAAAATGAAAGCAATAGTGACAGAAAGAGAGAGAAATATGTAGAAAGAGAGAAAGAGTGACAGAGATAGAAAAGGAGAGAAATGAAGAAAATCATAAAGACAGCAGAGAGAGAGAGAGAGAGAAAATGACGTGAAATGATAACATCACATTTAGAACTAAAGAAAGATAGAAAGACAAAGATAGAGAGACAGACATAGGAACATAAAGAGAGACATATGAAGTAAATAGTGGGAGACATGGAGAACAAACAGAGAGAGAAAGAGACACAAAGAGAGACAGAGAACCAGAGACTAAGGGAGAAAAAGAAAAGAGAGACTGAGGGAGATGAGAAAAAGAGAGATAGTGACAGAAAGAAAGAGACGTGGTGAGGGAGATGTGGAGAAAAGGCAGGGAGGGACAGTGTTGTTCATTCTTAGCCTGTGTAACTATGGTCTCATGGTAAATAGATTGCTGCATTGTTGTGGCAGTGTGCGTTTGAGTATCAGATGCTTTCAGCTTGCTGTGTTTGCTTTTGGATATGAGCAGCGCTGCCTCACACACACACACATGCACATGCACACACACGTGTGCTCATTTTCAGTATGTGGTCGGTAAGTCTAAGACCCGTGGATTCACAGAGCCGGATTCCAGAGGAAATGCTTGTATAAGTGGCTATGAAACTGGATAAGCAAACATGTTAAAGAACTTTAATGAGTCAAGTTTTTGGGGGTCAGTCTGGTCAGATAATGATTGTGGTGAGTCATGAGAAATATTTGGGGATTGGTCTCTGTTCGGAGCCAAAATGATTCCAAAGTCCACACGCCCTATTAAAAATGAACTGTGCGATTCCGCTGAATGTTCTCAGACAACACACCCTCTTCAGTCTAATAAAGCAGAGCAACACCCTGAAAGGCTTCAGGAAGAACGCCCTATTCCGGCTTTAAAGAAGCACTGGCAAGAAATGGCAAGAGTGTGTGTCAGTAAGATCTGGATGATGACATCAAGGTGCTTTGGAAAGTCTGAACACTCCCACAGTCTCCTTCATGTAGTCACATCTGAGTCAACACGGTTCCCATTGGTTAAAAAAAAAACAAAAAAAAACACAAGGCCCGCTGTTACTAACAAGAATCCAGTTGTGTCATCACCATGTTTAGTCTATATTTAGTCTGACCGGTGTAGCAGTGATGATGCAAGTCAGAGTTATAGAGACTGAGAACATCTAAACGTGCCCAAGACCAAGGCCTTATCTTTGTCAGAGCAGGGCCTGGAAAATCTAGGGTCATGGGGCAATATGGAAATATAGGGCAACATCTCAACATAATTGAAGATATTTTCATCGTAAGTATGTGTCATGATACTTAGTTTGAGCTCAGTGACTTGGAAAAGTGACATAATTGGCTCAGATTTCAACATCAGTGATTGGCCTGAAGTGAAATGCTAAGGACAGCAGAAGTAAAAGCACTTGCCTAGTCAGGCAAGCTGATGTTTTTCTGCGTACAGGGGCAATCGATGCGGTGAAGAACATAGTTGTTATTTCCTCCATTTATTTTTATATGCGAACACAACCTCCCTCTGGGAAAAATGGGTTGCAGTTGTCAAGTGTTCTTGAAGTACCAAGAATACCCACAACATAACGTATCTCTTATCACAGTGAGAGTAACGTACCACCATATTGCCCACCCCCTACTTCAGGCTTGCTTGACTGCTGGAACCAGGCTTGGAGAGTATAAAATAATCTCCAACTGAGTTCTAGCAATAGTGTATGTGAATTACTGTAGCTGTCAGGACTGTTTGAGTTCTTCAGCCCTCTGTATTGACGGTCACACGTGGACTGTGTGTGTGAGATCAGAGTGTATATCTCAGGCTCTGGGTTTGGGCTGACTGAGGAAATTGCTGGTTATTCCAGTTCTCTGCATTCTCGGAAGCCTCAGTGAGGCCTTTTGCAACCATTCCAAACACACAGCTGTGGAAGTGCAGAGATCTTAAGAGCAGTACTGTTTGGAGTTCGAATGTGAGACGGCAAATTCTTATAACATGTAAAATATGTGAGCGATGCTCTGTCACGCTCCCCAGTGGAAAGAGACCACTAGAGAACCGGATGCTATTTAGGTGATGGACCAATCACAGCACAGAAGCGGCGCGGGAATGGGATCTTTTCTATGCACAAACTGTGTGTTAGTCATCTTTTTAGTCATCTTCATTAATGGCCTGTTTATTAGCACAGGATCAGCTTCCCATCAGTGGGTAAGCTGTTGCACTACATCGGATAAAATCTCACTCTGGATTTTTTTAGCCAAGAACACAACCAAATACTGCTAGATTATATTATAGTGCTTTGCTGAGTTTTATAGCAGGTAGTGTATGAAGCCTCTCTGTCCTTCCTTTATAATGCGTAACCATTAGAATGACAGAAGAATCTATCAGAGTGTTTTTTTTAATTATTATTTTTATATTATTTTGGAAATCTGATGATATTTGTTAAACAGTCAGGCCTGCAGCCTTAGATGCCAAGCCCTAATAATGCCACTGAGCTAAAGACACTTTATTCTGTCCTCTACTCAGCATCAAAATATCAATGTGAACATTCATATCTAACAAAGTCCTATTGCATGTTGAAGGTCAATAATGAGATTAGAGTGACTTTGGCCAGGAGATTGACCTCAGAACATCGCTAGCTTGTAACTTGTAAGCTGTTTCGATTGAATCTCGTCTCTCCTCTACGATCGTGTGCTCTACTCCATAAGACAAACAAACAAACAGAACACAAGCCAAACCCTCAGGATCAGTGTTAAGCTGGAAGCCACAGAGCATTGAACAGAGTCCAGCACTTCCCTTCTGCCCGATGGTGCGTCATGGCTGGCTGTGTTTGTGGTTCTACACCTCATTCCGTCATCAGCAGTGTTTGATAGCACACTGTGTGTGCATGTAACATTGAATGTGTAGAATCTGTTACATTACAACATAGTGGTTGATTAAAGTGTGTAGTTGTGCAGCTGGGTGGGAGTAGACTCCCACCATGCTGATATGCTAATAGCTTCCTGTGTTGCTGCGGTCTGAAAGCTAGCCAAGCCACAAAACAGTTCACAGAGACAGCGAACACCACTCTCTGTGAGTGTGAGTGTGTTTCTGCACTCAAGTGTCTTTGTGTATACATTCGTTCATGTCTAGCATTTGACATGAAAACATCAGTTCTGATAGATAGCAGCATGAGGTCACAACATGAGCAGCGTGAGGTCACAACATGAGCAGCGTGAGGTCACAACATGAGCAGCATGAGGTCACAACATGAGCAGCATGAGGTCACAACATGAGCAGCATGAGGTCACATTGTGATCTAAAGTTTTTGTGACCTGTTTTGTGTGTGCACGTGTATATGCATGTACAGAGCTAGCCCTATTTATATATATTACAATCTATATATATTACAAATTCTATGATTACAGTAATGATATTTAGAACTAATAAAAGATTATTCATTTATAGTCATCACAAAATAAAATTGTATACACAGTAAACTCCCACTTTAACGCAGATCAGCAGTCGCGGTTTCAGTCCAACGCGATTTTTTTTCTGAGAACCGAACTACTAATTGTTTGCTGAAACCCCGGCACTATAGCGGAAACTGCAGATACCCTCGCATCATTTTTTACTTTTGTGACGTCCGGGCCTTTGTCCACCATGCCCCCTCGTCCTCGCGCACAGCTTTTTTTGTGCCAATATATACATTTTCATGCATTTAAGTGCTAAATTATTAAGGAAAATATGATGTACAAATTCCGTGACATCAATATTAACGTAAATTCAGCCACATTTGCATATAAAAAATAACTATAAATGTTTTGGTCCTGTGTAGAGAACACGAAGAAAGAGCATCTTGGGATGGTGAAATACCACTGTACTCAGAGACGGGATGTTTGAAAGTAGTCAATCTGAGAACGTTATTTATTTCTCCTTGCTGCTGATTGGCTGCTGCCCTTTGATGCAGCTGCAGTCCAGAATTTCCCCTGTGGAGCGTCTCGAGTGTTCTCGTGTTTTTTTTGTTTTGTTCTTCTTAAAGCCCTGTATTTTTATTACTGTAAATTAAATGAATTTATTACTGTATTTACCATGCTTACACCAAAGAAAACGACAGCGCAAACCAAAGAAAACACGCGTGCATGAATTACAGTACAGTCTAAATAGGGGTAACATCAGTATTTTACATTCTAGCACTGCAGGAGTTCAGTGTAAACTGTACAGTACAAATGTGGATTTAAGCTGAGTTTAAAATGAAATTAAAATGTTTTGGGAGCATATTTGGGGGCATATTTAGGGCTTACACTACAAAAGTAGGAATTTGTAGGCATTTGTTTTACCACATCACAACAATGCGGTTTTTCATTATACGCAGGTGCTCTTGGAATGTAACCCCAGCAAAAAGCAGGGGTTTACTGTATATGTAAATATATAGTATGCACTAAATATACTGTCATTTAGATGTTGACTGTACATTTTCAACCTCTGTATTAGAAACTGGAATGAACTCACTTGAATTTGTGTGTGTGTGTGTCTGTGTGTGTGTGTGTGTGTGTGTGTTGTAGGCAGGCAAGATGAATGTGGAGACACTGAGTAAGGCAGAGCTGCTGATGTTGCTCAGCATCTTGGAAGGAGAACTGGAAGCTCAGGACCTTGTCATACACACACTGAGGGTAAGAATCGCAAACACACACACCCAAACACAGGAGAGGGGCTGCTTGTACATGTACATTTTGGCTGTTAGACCTCCACCAACAACTTCCACACTCTAACAATTATGCCTGTTAAGGTATTTTTGCAACAGTGTCAGGTCATCATGCAAAATGACAGTCGCCTGTAAGCAAAGAGAAAAACAGCTATATGATTATCTACCAAAAAAAATAGGTTTATATTGAACTTAAGTAAAAGTTTTCAACAAATGATGCAATTTAAATGCTGTGATACAGACTAGGATAAATCTGAATATGATATCTGAAATCAGACCTTGAACAGAGTCCAGAAATTATGTGCAAACCTGTACTATCAAGCTTGGACAAATATCTCATGCTCTGATTCCATCTTACAAAATGCAGGTGCCAGAATAGGTGTTTTGCGTGATGCTCTAGAAGAACAATTTTGCATCCATGGCCGAGAGTGCACTGACCTGCCCAGTGCTGTTGCTGTAGCTCTAACAAGACATATGCTGGTCGTCTTCTTCCCATTGTTGGTAGTGTCATTTGATCGGGAGTCCTGGCTAGTGGGTGGAATTGGACATCACTAAATTGTAGAGAAAATGAATGAAGTAAAGAAAGAAGAAAACCCTTTTTGCATTCTTTAAAGACTCTTTCAGTGGACAGTTGTCAATAACTTATAAATATAAATGCTCTTGGAAAAACCCTTGAATTGATAAAAAAAAAAAAAAAAATGTTTACATTATGGGAAGGGTATTCGTACCATTGATAGGTTGTTCTTTCTGTACCGTAATTTAGACAGCCAATCAGCAGTCGAGATTTGGAAACGGCCTTGCCTGTCGGCTCCCTGATGCTGATAAGAATGGCAATTTAGGCGAGTTTTGCAGCACTTGGTATTAAAATTATTTGGGTACTTGGTACTATAAAATGATTTCATTTCAATACTCACCTCTCACTGAGATCAGCTGTCTGTGTGTATGTGTGTGTGTGTGTGTGTGTGTGTGTATGAGACTCAGGAAATCAGCAGACTGTAGAACAATGTTCTACTAATAGCGCTATTCCTGTAAAAGCCTAGCACACTCACTCAACACAGCAAAACAGCTTCAACTTTGTCTCGTCATCAGGCTGAGGCAGGAAGCCTCTGTAAGCAGATCAAAGAAAGCTGAGGAGCTCTGGCAGAGCAGCCAGACCTTTACAGCCATGACAGCGCTTGGCTCTCATCATACAGGCATGTGCCAAAAAACCCAGAGCCTGATTTACACACACACACACTCTCGCACTCAGCCATGCCATGTAGAATCCTAGAGCCTTACTCATGGAAGCCGTAGCTCGTGCCATGTATTTTACGCCTGAACTGCATCCAGTATTTTTTCACGAATAATGATTGAAAAGAATTTCTACTCATATATTTATATACACACATAATGTAACTGTTTTTTTTTTGTTTTCTGACCTTTTCACAGTTTAAATCTTTTACATGAAGACCGTCCCCTTACAGTGAGTCCCCAAATAATGAATAGACCAAAAGACCCTTAATAAAATCTCTTTACATTCGTGTACATGATTTTTGCTTCTCCTATTAAGTTACTAGTCCATAGATTATGGTGAGTTCATTATGAGAGCAGCTTTTTGATTCATTCTTGCTGTTTAGATTTAGTTTGATGTTTAATCATGTACACGACTGAGATCACAGCTGCGTAAATGGTGCTGCAGAGTGTACAAGCCATTAGTTTAGTGCTGTGGTGCACATGCACACAGATTAAGACCCCAAGGGACTCCTGCTCGGCATTGGTGTTTGTGTGTGTGTGTGTGTGTGTGAGTGTGTGTGTGTAAGATTACTTGTAAGTGATGCAGTGGGAGGGTTAAGGCAGTGATAATGACAGGGCAGGAGACTCAGAGATCAGAGCAGGGTTCATTAGGGTCTTAACCCTGCTCTGAGAAACACCCCGCCTCACACAGATCCCCCCTCATATTTAACAGCTGCACGTTTATCAAATCACAGAGTCCGGCCTTGCATGCTTATCAAAAAAGAGGCCCTGTTAGTAATGCGCTGCAGGCCGGTCCTAAACAGGACTACAAGATAAGTTGTCTGGTCATCATTATTGCAGTATTTGACCATTGTGACACTGCTGCAATATGCAACATTTTTAATTGCTTTAGTAGATTTCTTCTATGTAAGTCCGTACGTTTTCAGGCACAAGGCATTAACGTCATCCAACAAATTTTTGGGCCCCAGTAATGATTATTTTCTTTATCATGATTATTGATTCATTGTTACATTGCAATAAGATCGCTTGGTGTATACTGAAGCAAGTTGAAAGCAGTAGAAATGTACAAGTGACTATATATGTGATTAAAAAAAAATTGGACAGTAAATAAGCAGTTAGAAGTAATTCCAGTCTGAATGATAACAATAATTTGTCATAAGTGGTGGCTGGGTGACCTACATAGATATTACCCCCTTTAATGAACAGAGACATGGCTGAGAGAGGACTGAAGATAAGATAAGATAAGATAAACCTTTATTAGTTCCACAAGTGTGAAATTTGCGTGAAGAGGTGATGGGGTGTGACAATTCCATCATGGCAAATGCAGGGTAGAAATTGAAATGTATAGGACGTTGGATTGATAGGAGGAGGTTCAGTTCCAGTTTCTCATTAATATACAGTTTAAGTGTAAAATGTGTAAAGTCAAGTGACCATTTGTCATACGTGAATGCACCACAGCACACAGCGTGAACTTCTTCCTCTGCATTTAACCCCTTCACCAAATGAAGCAGCAGGCACCCAGGGGAGCGGTGTGTGGGGACAGTACCTTGCACAAGGGTACCTCAGTGGTGCCACTTGCAGTCCTGGGATTCGAACCCACGACCTTCTGATCGCAGAGGCAACTCCCTAACGTCTAGGCCACCAATATATTAACTGCCCCAAACAACAGTCTCCTGATGTGTTACTAATACTGTGTATCACAGTTGCAGTATGTTGTAATAAAACATTGTGTATAACATTTTTTTTTATCTCATGTAGCCCCAAAGTGAGGATGAGCCTGTCATTGCTGGGTTCATATACGTTGCCAGGTATTCATGGTCATGCTCATTCATGTTCAAGTTGTAAAACAGGCTAAACTGTTGTTGGAATTTTATGTAACAGTGTGGCCAAAATCTTACACACAAACACTGACACTGTGGGCTGGTTTGCCAGGTGGGATTAAAGCCTCTCTTTCTACACTTTGTCCTGAAGCTGAGGTTAGCGTCTGGTTCTTGATTTAGTGTTTATGTAGAGAGCAGTTACTGTTACAGTTACTGCTCTACTGGTCATGGTACAGATACATTTCTATGCATGTTTTGCAATATAGTGTTCCTATATTTATTCAACTATCTATCTGTCTATCCATCTATTTATTTAAAGAAGACTTCCCAGTTGATCGTTTTTCCAGTAAAGTGTATTGGAATCTTTTCAAGACTCAGGACTGAGTGTTTATATTCAGTTAAGTATACTGTTACCGTTTGCCCTTTACTTAAGACTCTTGAATACTCAGTTATTCCTCAAAATAACGATAGATTACACAATTACTGTTTTAATTGATAATGCGTTCCCTGCACAGTAGAAACGGAAATAGGGTGTGAGAGACACGTGCTGATGTGTGAAAAAGAACACGCAGGACAAAACTTTATTACACAAAAGAGCAGAGATTCACGCGAGTATGTGTGGCAGCTAACAGTGACAAATTGATTTACTCTCAGTCACACACCATTGAGAGCTCAGTGAGTCCCACCTACTGCAGTGGAACAGTTTGTGTGTGTGTTTATTGTCAATATGAATGGAAAGATTTGCCTTCAGGCACCCGGTCACAATGCACTGCTGCCATTTTCCTCTGGTTCTGCCACACACACACACACACACACACACACACACACACACACACACACACACACACACAGGGTCTTTATTAGCATGGACTGGCAGTAGTAGCATGCTGCTCTGGGCTTATCATTATTCACTGGGGTTTTCTCTCTCACACTGGAGGCCGTACTTTACCCTTCATAGCCCCTTTAAGCCCTGCTTTTACCACCCTGCCCCAGGCGTGAGTTTGTGTGTGTGTGTGTGTGTGTGTGTGTGTGTGTGTTTGAGAAAGAGAGAGAGATTACTGTTCTTTAGTGTCTGAGTCCGGGCTGGTGTAAAAG
>JBBJLS010115243.1:0-18338 GCA_037577275.1 Bryconaethiops microstoma
TGATAAATGCCGTAAATGTAAATGTAAATGTAAATGTAAATGGGGGGGGGGGAGCAGTGTGTGTGTGTAGGGAGCAGTTTGTGGGGGCGAGGTACTTTAACCTCCCCCCCCACACACACACAGTTAATTACTTTAACTTTCCCCATTTTTACCACTTTTCTGAAATACTGCAGTGCAGCAGAGTGTGCGGTGACCTTATAGCACCTTGTAGCACCTTGTAGCACCTTACAGCGCCTTACAGCACCTTATAGCACCTTACAGCACCTTAATGAAACAGGACCTTCACAGTCAAGTCTTGCGAACAGTGTGACGCCTGTGCAGTAAAGAGACTTCAGGTTATTTCAGCACAGTCTGAACATTCACTGTATGTTTAACTCCAACAGTCGCCCATTTCAGCACGTCTCCTCGTACATGAACGTTTGACTCCGACGTTAGAAGGCATTTGGCAGCAGCTGAATTAATGAGATGTAATTTTTTTTAACTCGTAAAGTTTTCAGTTATATTTACAAACCTTTGTGCATATTTGAAAAGCTTTGTAATTTACATGCTGGATATATTCAATTCAGTTCGTAAACAAAAAATAATTAAATTTCTCTGCTGTATCAAAGCCACGTTGTGAATAGTGTTCAAAATTAAGGCGTTAGACTAGAACAACATTTTTCAGCCCATCTTAAAGAAACCTTAGTCTGAACTGACTCGGTTTACTCAGTCGGCCCGTGGAGCCGAGAAGCGAAGCCTGACCTGAGCTGCGGTGTGATCGGCTCTCACTGCGCAGCGAATTCCTGTAATACTGCGAAAATGCTCATCAAGCCTTTGATGTTGTTTTTATATCGGAGACTTCACGCGAGCCGCTGTGGAGAAGTGCTGCTCTCACACAGGTGAATGGTTTGATCTTTTACAGTTTTTTGGTTTTGGTTTTTGTCTTTGTGGGGGGAGGGGGGAGGGGGGTGGTGCCCCCAACCACATCTTACCTGTCAGCCACCCGGCGGTACCCACTGCCCTCCTTTCTGTTTCACCGGAACACCAGCTTTTCTCGCTCCTCTTTGTCTTCGCTGTGAGTCGGCGTATCATGAAATCCCCACCTTTATTTCCACAGAAATTAAGAACGCCCTGAGGAGACGTAAACAAGTTTGATGAGAAGCTTTTTCAGATCAGAAACGATCAGTTCTGCTCCACTCAGCACGCCGAATTGTTTTCTATCTAGCCGTGATCTCTAGAGCTCCTCTCAGTACGCACTCGGTCCAAAGCTTTCATTTAAAACATGACGGCTTTAGTCTTTCAGCTTCTCACGTTTTTAGCAGCAGGTTGTCGTTGTTGGGAGCGACAGAATAGCATCTCACTTCCACCATAAACATGTAATAACATTTATTTGAACAAACCATAACACAAATGATATATGAAATATATATAAAAACAGAAGTAGTGCAAGTTATTAAAATCAGTCCCTCTGAATCAGAACGCTGGGAATGTTTCTCACGGCTCCAAGTCTTTATTCAGAAGTCCAGCGTTTGGTATCTTTTCCAGTTGTGGATCAGATGAATGAAAAAGCATTTTTCTTCCTTTTAGAAGAGAAAAAATCTTTAAATGCGTATATGTTAAACATAATTTGGCACTTATTGGTTCTGTGTGTTATATGTAAATGGACACACAACCAGAAAGCAGCAGCGCGACTTCCAGCCACTTCTGTTTAGATCCTGTTTGCTACGAGGGTCTCGACATACGATGATTCGAGTTTGTTGTTTGTGTTGCTCTGTTTTTACACTTTTTTGGTCATTTTTCTTAGTTGTGTTTATGGATTTTCCAGCCGTGTTCGTATCGGTCTGTGACTGAAGCTCAGGTGTGTGTCGTAGGAACGGATCTCCGTCGTAACTTCAGGACCCCTGTGCACGTACCACTAGTTACACTCTGTTTACTCTCGTTATTAAATAAGCTTCCACAATCTTTAAAAGATTTTAATACCTTTTATCATAATCCGCCACACCATTAAAACGACTGCACCCGTCGGCGGTTTTTGTTCTTGGCTAGGTGCGGTGAAGACACCGGTTATGCTGTCAGAGCATGTCCGAACCAGCAGGTCTTGAATGGTGTTCCTGATAATCGGTGGTTACTATTAAAGTTAGAAAGGTTTCAGAACAAATGATGCATCGCAGCCCCAGTCTGAGATTTACTTGGAGAAGAGACGGCGCCACAGTGAACTATGGAAATTCCCCGGATCTCCATTTGATTGATCATTTGTGGGATGTATTGGACAAACTTGTCTGATCAGAACTTGTGGGATTTAAGGCACCTGCTGTGTTGGTCACAACTACTTTGGTGGCATGAAGGAGACGCTACAGCAAACATCTGCAACTGAATTCTCAACCCTGAATTTTTTACAGTGAGTTTATTTGTGTGTACCTGGAAGTCAGTGTTTACTTTTGCAGACGTTTGAGTCACGATGGTGGCGGTGAGCAAATCATTAGAAACGTGAAAAGTGATCACGTTTTAAGCTTCCCATGTAAATTTTTTCCAATATCTAGGCCTAGTTTATCACATACACCAGAGAAATGCACTATAATGTGCCACTCGGTTCCTGTAAACTGTTGTCAGCTCATCCCCCCCAGCGTCGCTGACACAGGTCAAAACGAGGAACTTCAGACTTGACCGACTGTAGATCTCCCAGCTTCCATTTTTATAGAAACATGTGACTGGGAAAAAGGGCAATATTTGATGCCACCACTTCTTATTTTTTCCTGGAGCCGCAGCCCCGTCCAGTGTGTGTGGATTCACCGACTCTGGTGTGTACAGACTGCCTGACAGACGTCAGAACACGGCTTTTTAATTCCACATTTCACATGAAAACACTTTTCTAGGATCATCGTAGCTAAACAACAACCAAACACTTCAGAATATCAAGACGTCCTCTCGCCCTCGTGGACAGTCAGTGGTTTAGATGCACGAACAGAAATACCGAAACACACCCACCCTCCCAAACGGCCGCCTTGTGACAACAGCGACGGCTAGTCGGTATTTTTTTCTTTCCTATCTGATGAGTTGAGCAGAATGTGTCATAATGGGCTGATATCACAGTCTCTTTCACTTCCTGTCTTCTAAACTCGTCTCAACACAAGGCTCTGTCTCAGACTCCGGTCCACCTGCTCCACTTTATTGCTCATTCCAGGCAACTTGTAAGCACAGACCACAGAAGCCAATATGGCTAAAACTTTACATCACAGTGTCTGTGTGGTGTTGCGTAATCAGACATCCACGTTATTTGTGACGGCATATAAACCTTTGATGAAACGGATCAAAGTGCATTTGTGGGTCAGAGCCAAGCATCTTAGAAATAACATGAGTCTTAGAAAATGAAACCTGCTTAAGCAAGCAAGGCTGTCAATTGGTTGTAATAGAAAATCAGAGATTATTTACAAGGCTGGTCATCTAATACTTCAAAATGTAGGTTTAGGATTAATCAGGGTTTAGAAAATTAACCCTCAGTTCCATGGTTTTCCCTCGTTTACAGATATTATTTTGCATCATTGCCAAAAAGGATGTGACACAAAATTACAGAGTAAAACTTATTACATAGAATAATAAATTAATGCAATAAATATCTCTCTAAATGTGTAGCACTTTTTATATCACAGAAAATATGTGCAAAAATAAATTAAATAATAAATAAAACGAACTGGTTCTAAAAGACAAACTATTCCCGATGGCTCAGTGGTTCTATGACGTCACCCGAGACGTTTTTTCACACATGCTGCTCTTGAGTGACGCCAGTTCATCGACCACCGTGGAGAGGAACTGGCTGAGCCTGGTCAGGACCACGCAGCCGTAGACCTTCTGCTGGAAGGTGTTCTGAGCCGGAAGAGTTCTGGCCGGAGGATCCGGCATCGGGACGTTAGGCTGCAACATGTGGAAAATCCAGTCCACCCTGAGAGCGAGGCGTTCTAGGTGCTTCCTGAGTTCAGAGAGGGACTCGGGCAGGGAGGGCTGCAGGTCCTGCTGCTGGTCCAGAACCTTCTTCACGTGCGGCTGGAACTCCTTCAGACGAGTGTAAATGTTCAGCACACGTTCGGATGAAGTCTGGCCAGAAAGTGTCGAGGAGGGAACGTTGTCCATTGGCATTTTGCAGAACAGCTCCGCGAAGTCGCCCTGACCGCTTTCCTGGAAAAGACGAGGCTTTTTATTTCATACTTACTAAAATTAAAGCGATAATTCAGTAACATGTACAGAATTTTCATATTTTGCCCAGACTTCTAATTTAGTCCATTTTTATAAACAAGGACGTCGTCTAGTTTTATTAACTCTATGAGCGAGTCTGTTGGAGAGCACCTGAAAGCTTGAAAAGTGATTATTTGTGATAATGTGATGCAGTTTACTGCATTATTTTCTATTATCTGTTTGTAATTCCAGCCGCTCTGGTGGAACCATCTGAGAGCCCTTCAGTGACAGTGTGACGTATTTCAGGATTTCGTATCACATTCTAAAATTTCTACTCAACTTCCAAACTTCCATTATCAGCTCTTGCTCTCTGATTCAATTCTGGATTCTGCAGTAATCTGTAGATATGATGAAGATGGTGATAGTGAAACAATATAAAAGAATGTTTAGTCATTTAACGGCTAACTGGAAAGCTGTCATGTGGTTATAAATTAAGTTCGACCACAGAACTTATTCTTGTTCTGTGATAAAAGTCGTTCTAAAGCTGAAAACAACATCATATCTATAGAGCAGAATCCACTATTGCAGCTACTCTGACGCCTGAATCGTTATCAGCATTTTTATCAGTACGTCGCACATCAAAGCAAGTTTATTTGAGATTATTTCCATATGAAACAACAAACTTGCGAATCGAGTGCATTTAGTAAATAAATTTCTCATCTCCGAAACATATCATTGACTAAAATTGCTCAGTTGGCTCATAAACCCTCCCTGATAACTCAGAAACCATGGTGAGATGCTGATGCAGACCAGTGACCAGCATGAGAGCCACAGACTTGCCTTTTGACCACAGCTTCTGATTTCACACTTTCCATAATTAAAGTCCACAGGAAATACCAAAATACTTACAACCGCTTCCACGTTACATTATCTTGCCTTACTTTACAGCTGATTCTAGACTAAATAATGGCGTGAGCGGTAATTCCCCTCAGAGCTATTTCTGTTCCTCCAGCACTCGGAGGTGTCGCACGTCGCTTTTGTGAATGGGAGCATGAGCTCATCTCAGATATGGCGCCCTGCGTGATAGCATTTCACCGTATTAAGACTCGAGGGAGAACCGATGAACTACTCACGTATGTCTTGAGAGTTTCTGCCGCGGACCAGTTGGAGAGCTGGGAGAGCTTCACGCTTTTCTGGAGAATCTTCTTGCAGCTGTTTCCGTGCCGCAGCGGTGATGCGCTCGCCAGGTCAATGATGGTGAAGAGGACGACACTCAGCAGGACCCCTGAGACGTGCAGATCAAGCGTGTGGACGGTTGTTTTAAACAGGGCAGCTTTGTCACATTCTCCTCTGCATTCGTTGCCTTGTATATTTCTTTGTATTTTCGTTGTTTTATTGTTGGCAATAATTGACGGCAAAGCCAATAAAAGTTGGAAGTTCATGGGTTCATAATATGCAAAGTTATTTTAATCAGGTCAAAAGTTTTCATTCATGTTTCATTTTTTTGCCTCTTACACTCTTACTGCATTGGTCTTAGTAAATCAATAGTAAATCATTATTTGATATCAGTACTGAAGCACCTTATGAGTGTATAGTACTGCACTGTAACTGGCAGCTCAAAAGGTCGTCAGTTTTCCACTTAGCCTTGACATCAGAGTGTGTGTGTGTGTGTGTGTGTGTGTGTGTGTGTGTGTGTGTGTGTGTGTGTGGTTGTGTATCTGTTGTACTTACTCGATGCTGACTGGGACCTGTGGGCCTGCCAAAGCATATTCCTGTCATGACCATTCATTTCTCCAGGCACAGAGGTGGAAACTAGTCATGATCACAGTCTGGCAAAGGTTTTAAAGACTTGAAACCTCATAGGAAATGACGCAGCCGCCTTGTGAGGCAACAAGGTTTCCCAGAATATTTGTCTTCTTCTTGTCTTCACATCACATGCGCTATGTGTAATTCTCCAGCCCTCTTCAGTCACCGCCCAGATATTCTCAACACACACTTCACACCGTATAAACCACACAGACCACTTACCTGCACTCGTATGTGTGCCAGGATTACAGTGAAAACTAACAGCACTGACTGCTTTTATCTGTTGTCCTACTTCACATGCTAGTCACCAAATGAACCTGTTACTGAAAAGTTACCAAACTTTTTCATTTCTGCACAATAAACTCATCTGTAATGACACGTTTGCTCATATCAGTGTTCCTTACATAATAATACCAGCCTCACATGTACAGTGTTGCTCATTCAGATTGTCAATATTACAAAAACATGTGACTGAGTGTCTGTCAACTTTTTCTCTGAACTCTGTCAACTTTTTCTCTGAACTCTTTTAACTCTAAATCGGCGTTACGCCAGTTTATTAGGTACACTTTCCTTACTGAGACTCTATGGCCATTTTATCAGGTACAACTGAAAAGAAAATGCACTGTGTAGTAAACAAATTGCTCAGGGATTATTGACTTTTTTAAAACAATATATTTTTATAAAACAATATAAAACCATATGAAACCGGAGTCAGCTGGTGGCCTAGTGGTCAGGGAGTTGCTGGTATGTTCACAATAACAATTTGAATACTTAAATATTTCTTTGCCTGGTTACACGGTTCTTCACTATAATTCAAAATCGCTACACTAGTAAAACGTCGGTGCTAAATAGAGATCGACCGATTATCAGCCTGGTCGATTAATAGGACCGATGTTTGGCCATTTTTGCATAATTGGCGTTGGCCAATATCTGCGCATATTAATGGCCGATTAACAGACATGCGCATTTGTAGGCAGCCACTGCAGATAGCTAACCGCTAACACTGTAGCCTACGGGTAGCTAACCGCTAACACCGTAGCCTACGGGTAGCTAACCGCTAACACCGTAGCCTACGGGTAGCTAACCGCTAACACTGTAGCCTACTGGTAGCTAACTGTTAGCAAGCATTTAATACAGAAACCATCAGCCGTGGGGCAAAATGTCCGCATGCATTAGATTCGTTTTCAACACTCAGGAGGATGTTGAATATGAGCTAAACGCTTAAATGCATGGTTACACTTAACAATGATTGATGCTGTCAGCGGCGTTTATAAAATAGTTTATAAATGAAGTCTTCACATATAATGAAAATAGAAGAGTTGGTCGACGTATTTTAAAAATATACAGATGTTTTAGTGCAGGTAGCTCTCGGTAAACATGTCTGGGTCCTTGGCTTGTGCAGTCCAGCACATCAGCCTGTCGAGTTATTTTTTTTGCGATCACTAGATTATGACCATTTGGCTTGAAGATGTGTCTGTTAAGCAACACTATTATTATCATGATTATTGTTTATTTTTTATACTTAATAAATGTGTTTAAAAAGTGTTCAATAAAAGTTGAGAATTTTGTAGGTGGTGGGAAAAAAAAACAAATATCGGCTCCCCAAATAAAAACAAACCAAAAAATCGAGTTCGCAAATCCTCCCTCGGCCGACTCTGATTATTAAATATCGGCATCGACGTCAGTCCGTATCGGTCGACCTCCAGTGCTAAACAGAAGCACTTCGCCAACAGTGTAAAACAGCCAAAGCCCACCTGTTGCTGCACCATGATTTAACCGCCTCTGTCCCATCGGTCAGCAGAAGAGGATTATCAGGGACCAGATATTTGTTTTTTTCAGATTAGCTGTAATAGACGTGGCCGTGACATGATTGTGCAAGATTGGCATCACTGCCATCTGTGTAAGCAGAATTTCTGCAGTCCTCTGTAAATGAACGGCTGCACATGCTTTCTCTCTTTTCACCACTGCGTCAGCCGTGCAGTTCCAAAAAGATGCGGCGTGAGGAACCTTTTCTCGGAGTGGGATGATCCTTTACATTTCTATCCAACAATGTCATAGAAAAAACACCTAAAATGTTTTTCAGGTATTGTGTAAATGAGATATGGAACATTTTTATTTTTACAGAGTAAAGGAGACTTTTCATGAATGAAAACTTAAAAACTTAAACTGGAATAACGGTGCACCACAAACAAACTGCGTTAAACTATATTCTGTTAAACTTCACATCCACAGGAAGTTATCTAACAGGAAACATTTCTCAACACCAGTCATTCATTAAGGAGCAGTTATTTGGGCAAAAATATGACGCAAATATGCCTTTGAAGCAGTCGTCATCGCAGAAACTCTCTGGAAGGAAGTCGACAGAAATCTTGCTTGACTTTAGATTTTTCTGTCCGCTGATTGACTGCTGTGGTGCAACATGCACAGATGTTTTTCTTTAATATGAATTAAGCTTTTTCTGCTTCTTATTACTAATTAAGAGTTCCTAATGAATATAGACACTCATTGTAGGTGAAGTATTTTACACTGAGGTGAAATAAATCCTGTTGTGCATTAAGAGTCCCTGCAGTGTTTAAACCACGCTGGTGAGTGTGTGTGACCCCAGTCAAACTGAGCAGGTTGAGAAAAGTTTCATAATTACAGAAACAACAGATGATGAGAAAAGGTCGTTTTTTGCGCTGCATCTTGATGTAAAAGAAAATGAACACTCTGCCAAGCAGAGGACTGTTTCTTCACAGACCACACGGGAAACCCCCAAACCGAACGCACGGCTGAGACGCACCAACACCTGAAATAGAAAAGGCTGATTTCTCTGCTTTGGTAGCATCTTGGCACCATGCTCACACTGACAGGCCTCACTGCGTGCCAGGCTGCTCCCTGCGCCAGAATAAAAGACCCGAGTCTGAGGCGGCTGTGGTCAGTGGCCCAATGCAGCAGAGGGGAACTCTAATGTTTCCTCAGCAAAACACAGGTGAAACCAGCGGCGGCGGCTCGACTCCAGACTCTGGTACTTTCCAGGATTGTGCAAAAACATGGGCAGGAAAGAGCAGGTCATATCAGTCAGAAATATTTGTAGATTTTCTGTTATAAGTCAGAAATATTTGTAGATTTTCTGTTATAAGTCAGAAATATTTGTAGATTTTTTGTTGACACTAGTCTAATTACACTGATATTTTTACAAGTATTTATCAAATAATATTTTTACGCAAGAATTGTGCTCTAATGATGTCTGTTGAAGGTCATTCATAATGAATTATTTCTACATGTTTATTCAGCCCTTCCTGTCGAGCCCGCCTCACTGTTTCGAACCTCCAGTTGTTGGTAAGCATGCAGCTACCTGCCAATATCTCAGGTTTCGAGTTTAGAATGAAAACCTCCTGGTGGCTATAAGATATCCTTATAACCCGTCAGACTGAAATATGTTGTTTGCAAATTAATAAACGGATTTGTTTAAAAATCTGTACTAATTTGACAGAATAATTAGTCTTGTGTATGAATGTGTGAATCGTCCTGTAAATATGTCACTGCCAAGCCTAATTTAAAAAGTAGTTTTGGCTGCACCATGCAAAAGATTTCTCTTTTGAAAGAGGCATTAATGAAATGTATTCTTTACTTTTACCATTCCTTTCCATTTCTCAGATTTTCATCAGGCTGGATGTGTGGATGATCTCTGGCAACAGACGCTCACGATGTGGCAAAACGATCGAACCCCCGCACACTAACTCTACACCCATAAGACATAATAAAGTTCTCACCAAGCTAGAAATACAAACCGAGAAAGAAAAGTTTGTGAAATGTAAAAGTTATTCTTTCAGTTTAGAGCTCGTGCTTTCGTCTGACTGCTGTGGCTGCATCAGTTTTACAGGAAGTCCCTCTACAACACGCCTACAGTTGCAATACTCCACCAGTTAATGCTGTTGTTCGGGGTTTCACATCTTTATTTACTTCAACTTCGAACACCAGGCTTGACCTGATTGTCTGCATTTCCTCTGGTAGGTTGTCCAGCATTATGTGAATTGCAGGAAAGTCGATGCAGTTTGCCCGAGCCCTTATGCCTCACTAATTAGAGATTAAGATGTAAAAGCTTTTTGATGACATTTTAAAATTTTTATCAGCTACCACACAGATTTCATTTGAATGAAATCAGTTTCTTTGGAAATTTATTCAGTGGCCCAATTTTGCTATATCAGCGGTTCTGATGTACGCAGATTAGGCTGCAGAAAGCTGTATCTTCACTAAGCAAAAAGTTCAAACACACTTTCTCTTAACCTCCTCACCACACAGGAAATGCTCGGGTAAGGAAATTCCCTAGCCTTTCACAGTAAATATACCTTTCTCATAATTGTGAAAGAAAAAATGAACTAACCAATTTTTTTTCTGTTTAATCCTCTTTTCCACTGAAGTTGACGAACAGACCAAATGACGTTGTGAATTTGCTTAATTTCATAAGGCCAAGACCGTAAAAGGAAACATTTTGAAATGTGCAAAAACACATGATCAAACAATACATATAAGTCAAGCTACAGACTGCTTTTCAGAACATGATTTTGTCAACTATGACCATTTTACTGCACAAATATCCAAGAAGGTACTCGAATATAGGCTGCAGAAATCTGCAAACCCAGAGCCGGCTGGGAAAGCCCCCGGTGAGCCCACCGTACAAAACAGTTTCAGATCTTATTGACACATACTGGGGTGAATTTTTCTGAAACCACAAACACTCCTAACCTTGAATGTGCTGTCTAATTGCCTATTATATGTAGTGGTTGGATATAATCATCTTGTTTGGTGAACAAATTCAATGTTGAATCTTCATTCCTTGCACCTTATCTATTATTTATTATTCTTATGTCTACAGGGGCAGGAGCTAAGACAGAAGAGACAAATACATAAATACAAAATGATGGTGCACAGTTGATGGTGCAGGCTTACAATAACAGAGAAATGCAACATTTATTATAGAATGGGGGTAAAAGCCAACAAATGTTTGTTCCAGCAATTTAATCAAATATACATTTCCATCCCTGCATACAAACTACTAAGGTGTTGCTAAACTCATCTGGTTCAGTTAAACTCTGGTTCATTCTGGTTCAGTTAAACTATCAATGTAATGTATTTTTGACTCATTCCAATCATGGGGCTCATCTTTCCTAGAGGAATGTGTTTAGAGGCTGATTTCTCTTCCACAGTGCAGCGTTTTCTCCAGGCCTGCCTAGGTGATGCACATGTGCTCGGAAACAAACAGCTCAGAGAATGAAAAATCTCAGTTCAGCACGACACTCGCTGGCAACTTAACCTGTCGCCCTACCAAACTTTACTGGACGTCGCTTCCTGTTTTGCTGCCAGTGCTGCTTTGCATTTCAGTGTTGCTTCGATGTGTTTGCATTCTGTTCTAGTTGCTAATTATAAAATACTAGTGAGTTACCCTGAACATTTTGACAATTATTTTCATCTGTCTACAACGGCAGCAACCCACAGATGAGACGACTGGTCCGATAAACGGTAAGTTTCAGTATGGAGTTCGGTGAACACCTTCTCTGCACTGAGTCCAGCATGTTTAACTCAGTCCCTCAGTAGCATTAGCAAAAAGTTTAATTGTGTGAAGTGTACATTAGTTACGTTTCTGACTGGGAAGGTTTCAGAGTTAGAGAAGCATAACTTGGTTGTATAGTAGATGTTGATTTAAGTTTAGCCTTTCGGGTATGAAGATGATGTTGACTACATAAGCACTGATGTACATCGCTCTGGATAAAAACATCTGCTAAATGCCATAAATGTAAATGTAAATGAGTGCATCCGGATTTTAACTAGGGATAGGAATGAAGAGTGAAGTTTGTTGCCAGCAAGTCCGGGTGCCTTAGGGGACGATGGCACACCCCCACTACAGCTGTAGAGCCCCTGTAGCAGGACGATTGGGTGACGATTCGGCTGCATAGTCGCAGAGTTATTCCTCACGCAAGAGCTTCTGCACCTGATCACCACTCTCCTCCTCCCGTTCACATGTCAAGCAGCTTTGCCCCACTCAGTGAAACACCTGCTGAGAAGCCTGTTCAGTGCTCTGGTTAGAGGTGATTCAGTTATTAGACATGTGAAATTATCTCCCCCTTTAGGGGCTCCAGCACCAGCTACTGTTAGGTGTATACTGGGTGCCAGGGTGCCGGACGTTGTTAGGAACCTGAAGCTGACTGCTGACTGGCCAGCGCCGAGGCCAGGAAGCAGGTTTGTTGCTCTAAATGAGGCTACATCTCCAGCCTACAACGTACACAGTCCTAGACTAAACGGTAGAGGGGGAGTTTAAGTTCTCGGCCTTTGAAAATCTATTCCTTAACATAACTAATCTAGAATCTAATTAGAGAGAAATCTCTTTTTCTCTAATTACTGTCTACAGGCCACCAGGCCCATATACAGAATTCTTACAAGAAATTTATCAGTACACAGTGATAAAATTATAATAATTGGAGATTTTAATATTCACTTTGAAAAAGTGAACAGGATTCCCTGAAATCTGCATTTGTTCAATTCTAGATACGGTTGGCTTCACCCAACATGTAACAGGTCCTACACACTGCTGCGGCCACACGCTTGACTTAATCTTCACTCTTGTTGTCAATGTGGATACCATTCTTCCTCAATCCCCCCGCTTTTGTATTAGTCGTACAATAACATTCACCACAGCTCAGTTTTATTGAAAACCTCCCAGATCCATCAGCCTCATTTGACCTGGCCCAACCTAACTGAACGCTCCGAGAACTCTTTTCGATCCACACTAGATTGTGTCACACCTCTAAGGTGTAAAAGAGTCAGACAGAAAAAACTTGCCTATTGGTATAATGATCAAATACATGCTTTAAAGCAAAATATTCAAAGACTTGACCGTAAATGGTGATTAACCAAGCTGGAATCTTTCCACTCCACCTGAAAGGAGAACCTCGGCACACCACGGCACGTTCAGACTATTTATCATCCCTCACTGAAGCTAATAAAAACAACCCCAGGTTTCTATTCAGTACAATTCCTAAACTACCCAGGAACCAAGGAGATTCAGAATCACAGGTAGCTGCAAACTATAGTAGTGACATTTTTATGGAAAATCTTTAGACAAGAAATTGAAACTAGAAGTTTTACTTCTGACTCAGCAGGCAGATACTGTTCAAAGCTTAGTAGTTGAGAGACCAGCATTTTTTAATCCAACTAGCAGAACTCTCCGTAATTATTCTCTCTTCTACCTGTGGACTCGATTTTATTCCTACAAGCCTGCTTAAAGAAGTCCTATCAGTAATTATCGGGCCTGTCCTATCAGTATTAAACTCTTCACTTAGTATTGGTTATTTACCAGAAGCCTTTAAACTAGCAGTTATTAAGCCTCTGTTTAAAAAAAACTAATCTTGATCCATGCGAACTCTCAAATGATCAACTTATTTCTGATCTACCATTTCTGTCTAAGACTTTAGAGAAAATATATTTCTTTATAATGTTCATTATTACATAAGAACTGTGTAGATGAAAAATGGCCTGATCTTGGTTCCGGCCTCTTCACAGCACAGAAACAGCTTTAGTAAAGATAGTAAATAATCTTTAACTTGCCGCTGACGAAGGATTTGTCTCTTTGCAGGTCCTGCTTGACCTTAGTGTGGCATTCGACACGACTGACCACTAAATTCTATTAGACAGACTGTTGGAGTCACTGGAACCGCCTTATCCTGGTTTAGATCATATCTGACCGACCGCTATCAGTTTGTAAGAATTAATGGGGAATCCTCAGCACCCACCAAAGTAAAATATGGTGTTCCACAAGGTTCTGTTTTAGGACCTCTTTTACTTTGTACATGCTGCCATTAGGGATGATTATCCGGAAACATGGGATTCGCTTCCACTGCTACACAGATGATACACAGCTTTATATTTCTGCCAATCCCGATGATAAACACAGATTAAATAAGACTGAGCACTGTGTTAAAGACGTAAAAGACTGGAGATCACATTGCTCAACACAGATTAAACTGAGGTCCTTCTTCTAGGTCCAAGTTTGCTAAAAACAAACTGTCAGGTCTAATGTTTGATCTTGCTGGTTCCTCAGTTTCTCCAATTTCAACTGTAAAAAATATTGGTGTCACTGTGGATCCCAGACCTTTCATTCAACACACATATAAGTACTGTTACCACTTTAGCTTTGCTACATCTTCAGTCCAAGCCTTTGTTACCTCCAGACTGTGTTACAGTAACAGCCTCCTGTCAGGCGGCTCCAACAAGAACCTAAACAAGCTTCAACTCGTCCAGAATGCAGCAGCAGCCAGAGTCCTCACCAGAACCAGGAAATTTGACCACATTAGTTCAATATTATCAAGACTTCATTGGCTTCCAATCAAATTTCATATAGACTATAAAATTCTATTAACATATAAAGCCTTGAACAGCCTTGCACTTGAATACCTGCGTGAACTTATTTCCTACTATGAACCTCCGCGGTCACTCAGATCTGAAGGTGCCGCTGTTTACTCGTCCCCAGGATTATGAAAGCTTCAGCGGGACAAGAGTTCTCATATAATCCCCCCAGCTCTGAAATGCTCTTCTGAATATTATTCAGGACAGTTTTTAAATCCAGGCTGAAAACCTACTTGTTTTTTCCCGTCAGATGAAGGGTGTAGACACAGAGAATTGAAGTAAACTGGGATGTTGACTCAGGTTTGCTGACGGCGGAGGGGCGTCGACAGACTACTCTCAGACCCTCATGTCTGTCACACCACGGCCTTTTCTAGCTAGGCTGCTATAGCGACGTATGCCGAAGTCTCAACTCGCACTCATTACAATTACAATAAATTATGCCCTGTAAACTTAAGCAGAACTAACTCTGTTCTCTGTTTTTGCCGAGAGAAACCGCTGCACATGTGTTTACCCCGACTGATCACCTTTGGACACCAATGGTTTTTGGTTTTGCTGGAACATTTTACCTGGTGGCCTTGGAGACTCAGCCTTTTTCAAGTATTCCAAATTCTTGTGGTCTGTCAGGATCAAAAATGGAAATTTTGCGTCTTTGAGCCAGTGGCTCTACTCCCTTAAGGCATAGTTCATGGCAAGCAGTTCTTTGTCTCCTACGTGATCTTTATTTCACAAAAATGCACATGGGTTTCGTCACCAGACTGTCCTCACCACTGGGACAATACTCTGTGGACTCTTGTGGCGAATGGGATTCAAGAATCTGTGTGAATGTAAAGAGTTCTTTTAATTTACTGAAAGCTTGTTGTGTTTCCGGACTCCATAAACATTTGAGGTGTGGCCTTACGGAGAGTGGTGATGGGCGTGGCTACGGTACTGAAATTACCAATGAGTCTTCAATAGTAATTTGCAAATCCCATGAATCTTTGTACTTCTTTTACTGATTGGGGAGTCGGCCACGCCAATATGAGCTGTACCTTGGGCGGTTCCATACTGAGAAATGAAATTCATAGAGAACAAAGAAAACTTATTTTCAAGATGTTTTTGTAACATGGGCCCTAACATGATGTCTGTGAGTATGAAGGTCTGAAGAATACATGCATCACCTATACACACCATTACAAAATCACCTAAAAACTCCGCTAGAACCTCATAATAAATACCTGAAAGACAGAGGTTCTAATTAGTGAGCCCATACAACATAGTAGAGTACTCAGTGCCCCCTAGTGGTGAAGTGAATAGAACAGAATATCTTTATTTTCATTGCAATACACAGGAATGTTCAGTGCAACGAGGTAAGATTTGCAGCTCTGTAGATGCTTATCTTTGTTAAACATATGTAAAGGGTGTGTGTGTGTGTATATATATATATATATATATATATAATAACAGATGAAGTGTGATATCAAGTGGAGAGTGTATCCGCTGTATCAGAACAGACGTGTGTATAAGGAGATAGAATAAATAAATAAATAAATAAGTGAGTAATAACTAACAGCATGGATGTGATAAATAAGCAGATATACAATAGATGGAGAATAAATAATGAACTCAGTAAACAGCACTGAGTGACATTCTCATTGGTCTGGAGATACAGTCCACGAACAACCTCCTCCCACACGTGTTCCGTGTCTCCAGGTGCGTGTCTGGCGTGTGGCGAGCCGGAGAGACAGCGCCCCCTGGCGTAGGTGCAGTGTGGCTGGGAGGGACTTGATGTGTGAGTGTAACGGTCTTTCAAAACATTTCAGCACCGGAGGATTGAGGCCACTGACCGACACTCAGACGGGATGTTTGTTTTCTTTGGCTCTGGCACAATAATAGCAGATTTCAGGCACTTCGGGACTCCTGCCAGAGACACAGACGGGTGAAGGTATCAGTGAAAACTCCAGCAAGCTGTTTAGACCAGGCTGGGAATTCCGTCTGGGCCTGGAGCTCCGGGTGGATGAACCCTCTGCAGTATGTGCTGCACATCGCTTGGGCTCCGAGGCTGGAACTAACGTTCCTGACACGCTGCCCCTGTTGTCCCAGACACCGTTGAGTTTGATAGTGAGTCCGAATGGAGGCGGGTGATGGAGCTCCTGGTGTTCGGCGCTGCTGCAGTGCTCCTGCACGCGTTTCCCTGTGCTCTGGTGTCGCTAGACCTGAAGGCATTGTTGCGGCCTTTTATCTGATTTTAACCTCTTTATTCATCCACTGTTTCTGACTGGGATACGTCTTTAATTCTTTGTCCATTGTGACATTTTCTACACAGCTGTTGATGTAAAAAAGCACTTTGTCTGAGTTTCCTCCTCTGTTCCACAGGAAACTGCTTCTGCTTCCAGTCCCCAGTGTGTGCGGTCCGCTCGGAGGGTCCTGACCCGCGGTCCGCTCGGAGGGTCCTGACCCGCGGTCCGCTCGGAGGGTCCTGACCTGTGGATGAGACCTGTGGTGTATCACTACGAAACCAAACCCCTTCATTTCACCCCTTACAATTACATTAATTTGACCTTCGGAAAGTTCAGAGAAAAAGTGCACAGATTAAGGTGATTAAGGGTTAAAACTACTGAATTTGCTGCTTAAATAATAGAACCTCCTGAATTAACACCTTAAATGTAAGATTATGGGGTTTTACACTCATGCATTAAATCTAATTTTAAGGTAAAATTAAGGGATCAGTTCACAAATTAATAGCCACATAATTCAAACGAAGGGGTTTGGTGTATTTTCAGGGGAAACTAAGTTAGAGTTCAACTCATTTTAAGTACATTGTGTTTCGTAAAATGTGGTTTTGTAATATGTGGTCAGACTGTCCGAGGGAGGGCTGGGTGGTCTCGGGAAGAGTCTCTGTGGCGTCCACCTGGTCCACAGTGTTGGGGCACTGCGTCACTAGCCAATAGAATGTGAGTATTCTGCGTCACCAACCAATAGAAAGCCACTACGTGCGTCACCAACCAATAAACTGCGACAACGCTGCGTCACCAACCAATAGAAAGCCACTACGCCACGTCACCAGCCAATAAAATCCAAATACGCTCTTTCATCAACCAATAGAATGCGACTACGCTGCGTCACCAAACAATAGACTGCGCGCGTGCTGCGCCACCAGCCAATAGAATGCGAATACTCTGCGTCACCAGCCAATAGAATCCGAGTATTCTGCGTCACCAGCCAATAGAATGCGACTAGTCGGCGTCAATAGCCAATAAAATGCGATTAGTCGGCGTCAACAGCCAATAGAATGCGAGTACTCTGCTTCACCCTCCAATGGAATGCGAGTACGCTGCCTCACCAGCCAATAGAATGAGAGTAGTCTGCGTCACCAGCCAATGGGGTGCCACTTCACGCCGACGGGCCGCTGGACGGAAGTTGATGCTACAATCAGCGTTTGGCGTCACATACGGCCTAACCTTAGAAATTTAAAAATAAATACAAGTCAGACATGACCGGTTATCACACGGAGGTGAGGAGGAATGTAGTTAGCGGTGGATTTCTGTGATTTTAGTCCTAGTAAATCCAGTTGATCAGTCGTGAGTCCCTCGCCTTGCAGCTCGGCCAGAGAACATCCAGAGAACATCCAGCAGCAGAGAACATCCAGAGAACATCCAGAGAACATCCAGAGAACATCCAGAGATCTCTCCCTCTGGAGCCGGATCTCTCAGAAACAGGCTCGGTTAGTGAAGGTAAGATGTTGGATCACGTGTATTCGTTGCGAACTGATTTACCTCCTCCTAGCTGTGTCTGCAGAGTGCTGCTCTTATCAAACTACACTATACACTACATGGACAAAAGTATGGGGACACTCCTGTTTTTCAGGGTTTGGACTAGGTCCATTATTTCCAGTGAAGATCAATGTTAATGCTTCAGCAGACCAAGACATTGTTTTTTAGGGGGCCATGCTCCAACTCTGTGGACCCAGTTTGGTGAAGAACCTTTTCTATTCCAGCATGACTGTGTCTCAGTGCACAAAGCAGCTC
>JBBJLS010115254.1:0-18336 GCA_037577275.1 Bryconaethiops microstoma
CATGTTTTTAATGTAGCTCAAAAATACAAATAAAAAAAGTTGAGTGTGGTCATGTCACTTGTCTCTGCCCCACTTAGTCACACTTTATGCTACTGGTTACCGGGGGGGAGTGCCTTTGTTAATGCAACCGAACAAGCTTTGCAACCTCTGCTTACTTCCGACGAAGAATAAAAAAATAACGAACTTTCCATTGAACACATTTTTTATTGATATCGATCACGTGTATATCGCGAAACATATCGTTATCGTTTTATCGCCCAGCCCTAGTCCCTATACCTTTGTTCATATTGAGTATTTAAAATACGGCCAGGTGCTCAGTTTGTTCACAAAACATTCTCTTTGATTTCTTTTTAGTGTCATTCCAATTTTCTGTAAAGGATATTAAGTAAGCATTCCAGAGTAATCACAAGGCTTTGTCAGATATAATTAACTGCAGGAAAGAACTTTGTTCCAGCTATTTTCATGTGTAAAGTCATTGTTAGATGCAGTGTGGTTCCCAAAAAAGGACATCACTTTCTCATGTTTAGTTTGGCTGTCTTACTCCAGTGATTCTTTGTGGCTGGTCCATTCTGTTGATGTGCTCACAGAATTTTTATCTGAATTTTTATCGTGGGTTGAGTGTAGAAATGGCTCTCACATTGGGAAGGTCAGTAACATAAGGCAGAGTAAATAATGAACTGTAATTAATCTAAAGTAAACTGGTTGTACTGTCATGCAATATGAAGAGAAACAAACATGGACTGGGAATTGGACATGTCTAAATGTGGTGTTAAAAAAGTCACAATAAATTGTATTTTTAATTGTAAATTGTATGGACTCTTGCTGTAAAATATTCAGATATTTTATAATTGTTGTTCTGTCTGCCATAGAATAGCTCAAACGTGTGTGTGTGTGTGTGTGTGTGTGTGTGTGTGTGTGTGTGTGTGTGTGTGTGTGTGTGTAAATACACAGTATGGTTATGAAAGTCTTTCCAGTGAAAAGTTTTCACATATAATCAATATCTCAGTTGGAATAATACAGTTAGAAGAAAATGGACTTTCCTTGAACTCTAGCTGTTACGTGATCCCACAGCAGCACCTTATTTAATTTATTCAAGGAATTGATTCATTAAAGTATTGGGTGTCTGGTCTTCCTTCGCAACAGGTCTTCAAATTGTTTAGCTGATAAACACGAGATCACAATGTGTTGTGATTTAGTCTATTATTACATTTATAACCACCAAAACTGATATTTTAAGTTGCAAATTTAATTATAACGAGTTTTTTTTTTTTTGTTTTTTGTTTTTTTGTTTTCATGTTTCATGAAAGATGGCAAGTGCCCCTTTGGCACTGAAAGGCCTGTGATAGTTTTATATTTATTTAAATTAAATAGGCAAAATAATCATTTTTTTTCTTCTTCATTGATATTTTTCCACCCTGTGTATGCATTATGGAAAGCAGAAATAGCGATGCTCTTTTCTTGTCATTCTGTGTGTTAATAATTTTCTCTGTTAACGACTCTGCAGCTTCCTCTAAAGCAGGAGGTGTCCGCTTTGCCGAGGAGAATGCTGCTGCCGCTGCCGCCACCGCTCACTCTCATGTGCACTTTGACGAGAAACTGCATGACTCTGTTGTCATGGTGATCCCCGAATCAGATGGGAACTTTCTGGTTAAGGTGGGTTTGGGTCACTTGTGCGACCTTGTTTGTTGGGAAAGCTCCACTAGATCTTGTTTCTGATATTTACACATCCTCTACAGGAAACGTGCATAAATATTTTACTTCAAATTTATTGAGTTTAATGTATTGGAAAAAAATAAAACCAGTATGTTTATTTTGTGTGTTAAACCAGTATGTTAAATTCAGCAAACACAAAGTAATTGAGCTAAATATTCATCTTATTACTGATATGTTAATTTCAGTAAATAAACAGTAACTGTATAATGTGTGGAAATGTTCTCTGTGGAGGATATGTACTTATTGTCACTTAGGAAAGTCAACAAAACATGAAATTTGAGGTGCCCAAACATTTACTTTCAAATGTAGTTATCTTCTCATTTCTCATACATTAAAAACCCTTAAACTTCTGGGTTTAAGGGATTGTGTTATACCGCTAGTTGCCAGTTTAAGTCTTGGCAGTCTTTGCTCCTAATTTGTGTTTTTTGTTTTTTTTTTTTAATCTCATATTTTAATTGTTTTAATTGTTTTTGATTGTCTTTTGGCCATATCTCACACCCATACCAACCTTCGGAGATCTTTCGTGCCAGGTTCTATTCCAGCTTAAAGCTCTAAGCCCCCCAAAACTGCTGGTAAAGTAAGGTGACCAATAACAATAAAAATATTAATTTATAGAATGAAGACTTTCAGGAGATGGATTACTCAACACTTAGTGTTTGAAAGTCACTTTGCAATGTCCCGTACATGGAACAAGTGGACAGCTGGTCCTGGAATGATTTGTTAAGTGAGCAGGACGGAAGTGTAAACCGTGTGCCAGTGCCCTGAAAGCCAAAGCCTAATGACTGAACACCTAAAAACACTTAAAATCTGAAGAAAAGTAACATCCACTCACTGAAGCAGTGTTTTTAAATCCCCATTGATGTTACAACGAATGCTGTTATGACTTAATGAAGGGTACTGTGTTGATTTGGACATATGAAGATTTCATAATTCACTGTGGTTGGAATTGCCATGACCGCAACTGCTATACAGCAGTACTATATGACTTGTTGGTGTGAGAGTTGTGCTCTGAGTGAGCAATCCCATATGGTTGACATTATTTTTCTGTTCAACAATGAATGAATGTCTCCAGTTAACATAATGTAAGAGACATAAAAGGACTTGATGGCCTCTATCTCTAGAGCTCAGTCAGTCATAGTTATTAATGATTGCAGTTATGTAGTGTATAATTAATGAAACAGTTATGATTGTGACCTGTATTATCAAAAGTGATGTATTTAGTTTAAAGTGGCAAATAGCAAGAAATAACATGTAGCTTGTGAACTGACTAAAGATGAGTCAGACCAATAAAAAGCAACCAAACACCCACGTATCCATGTGCAGGATGGTGTAAGCCTCAAACCAGAAAAGTGGATATTCTGGCCTTTTCTTTCAAAATGAAAAGACTAGACCTGTTATTTATAGAAGACAATTGCAATTTCAATTGCAGTCATTCTATTGGTCAGAGAAATCAGCCAGATATTTTCCCCAGATGTTTTTCCTGTCTTCCACTAACTTTTCCCTGTCTATACACACACACACACACACACACACACACACACACACACACACACACACACACACACACACACTATATCCATAATTGTGTAACAGGAGATGGCCTAATTAGATCAAAACTGATAAGTATAGAACTAGGAGACCCATGAAAATTAGTAAAAAGAAGCATGAAAGTTTGATTTTAAAAGTAGTTTAACCAACGCAACGCTTCATTAACTTACTCTGACCAAACGTAGACGATGAAGAAGCTGTAGTATCACCAACTACACACAGGTGCTTTCTCTCTCATGCATGCACATGCGTGCTCTGACCATTGTCCTTTTTTCTCCATGCCTCATGTCTCTTCCTCTGCTAATAAGATAAATAAAATAAACAGCTGTGTGCAAAGAAGCACTCATTGAGTTTTTATTTTATTTAAAACACACACATGAAACCCAATCACTATGATCATCACCCATGACTGATCATTGTCTGTTTTCGTGTTTCTTAATTTGGGGTTTTAAAATGGAATTTCCTCTCCTGATGCAATAATCACATATGTATCTAAATACAGCTGCTTCATCACTGCCACATGCTCTGATGATTTTCTCAGTAAGTGGCTGTCAGTGTTTTGCAGCACAAATGCAAAGCTAATAGCTGAAACTCCCACTGATTAAACACAGCAATCCTATAAATGGCCCTTATGGCCTGTCAAATTAATTTAAACTGGGAAAAGAGCTGCTCATCATTATAAGTGAATACATTGAATTAGTTCACTTAAGCGGATCAGGGCAGGCTGTGATACAGCTCTGATCCAGGAAAAATGTACACACTACCCTTTTTGACCTGGGGTTAGCTCACTTCTAGAGTAAAACTCTTCTCTTACCACCTCTTAGCTCCTCCATTTGCTGGTTTCGAGATTGCCGGATTGTTTTTATAGCTCCAGAACCACATTAGCTATACTGACTCGTGTCTGTTTATTCACTTCAACTCCCTGTCCTACCTCAGGCCAGCACAGTTTGCCATCCAAGCTTTGATATACAGTTGTGTTGGAGACCATGCCTAAAATGTAATGCTATTCCAGTACTACAGCCTGACAATATTCTAATTTTCACTGCTTTTGGGTATAAAAAATTATGGTATTGCACTTGGTATCAGTACAAACTTAAAAATTCTGCATAATTCTTTTCACCCAAGATAAATCACTGGGGAGCCTAATTCTATGTTTTCTTGGAAAGAAGGTTAATCTTCGACTTATGAGCACACAGTATACTTATACAAAAGAAGTCCTGCCCAGACAGCTTCAACAAAATTATGTTCCCCTACAATTTGTTTGAGTCATTAAAAGCAGAGTATAACTACCATTCTTGCACAGCTGTCTGCACGTGGTGTAGTAATTCCCTCCGCCAGCCGTCTTATTGTCTCATGGAGGAAAACAAAAACTTGATCTGTAGGGCTTGTTTCACTCATTCCTCCTTGCTTCGCTCGCTCAATGTATTTGGTTCGGTTTCAGTGGTATGACAGGCTGGGAGGCTCAAGGCCTGTGTATTTCGAGTTGTAATCAGAATATTAGGACCACACCCATGCCATGTTTTATTCTGTTTTTGTCTTTCATTTTTCTCCTATTCAAATTTAGCTAGATTTACTTGTTTATTTGCTGTGGTCCAGGGCTTTAAGAAATTTCCCTAAATAACGTTGCTTAGAAATCCATTTTAACTAGGAAAATAAAGTTACATACCAAAAATACCAAAAATTGTTAAACACATTCACCTCATACACTGTCCCAGTCCTGCATGGAGATTTTCCGTTGTGATGTTCTGTGTAGTTGTTTGGCAACAACACAGCGGACTCTTGCCAGTTTTTTTTTGTGTGTTACTGAATGAGTGCTTTGTGGATTTGTGTTTGTTAGACCCTGTGGTATGAGAGTAAATGACAGTTGTGGTTCTGATTAACTCATCATGCAGTCTGAGGAGCATTTTGTTCACAGAGATGATAAATGTTTTTTTGGGTGTTGGAATTTGTTTCCTCATGGACACATTCTACTTGGTATTACACCCACCCCCACACACACACACACACACACACACACTTACTTTTATTCTGTTGTTTGTTTGATTGCGGCTGCCTCATGGGTGAGATATACAAACACACATACATTCTCTGATCAGCTGCTTGACGTGATGCCCAAAATGTGTACTGTTTGCACCCCTGTGTTGCCATAGAAACAGCTGACAGCCCTATCAGACTTTGGAATCTAGCAGGAATATGTTTGTGCTCGTTATCAAACACAGGCCTGTCACTCATCCTCCCCCACCCCCTCTTCCTTTTCTTTTTTTTTTCTTCCACACTACAGCTGCACCATGCATTATTGCTAGATGTTGGCAGTTGTAATTTGTTTGAAATTTAGCAAATTTCCTAAACCGCATCAGTAACTCTGAATTATTGAAGACCAGTATCCACCCCCGGCTTGACAGACACACTCTAGTTCACCTACTGCCCCAACAGATCAATGGTGGATAGCATCTCTCAGATCCTGCACACCCTTCTCAGAATCAAGGGAACAGTTCAGCTTTCAACACAATAGTTCCCTACAGACTGTTCACCAAACTGAGTGATCTGGAACCGAACAGCCGCCGGTGTGCCTGGGTTTTTAAGTGCCTCAAAGGATGACAACAGCTGGTGATAGTTGGTGGTTGTGTTTCCAGGACCAGCACACTCAACACTGGAGCTCCACAAGGCTGTATACTACACTCATGACTGTGGGGCCACACCCCGCCTCATCTCCATTGTCAAATTTGCTGAGGACACAGTAGTGCTAAGCTTTATCGTCAACGATGAGATGGAATAGATTTACATTACATTTATAGCATTTAGCAGACACTTTTATCTAAAGTGACTTCCATTCCCTAATTACAGTCTCGCCTGGAGCAACTTGGGGTTAAGGGTCAGGAACCCAGTGGTGGTATGCTGAAGGTAGGATTCAAACCCATGACCTCTTGGCACTATCCTGCCAACTAGGCCACCACCACCCTGAGGAGGTAGAGAACCTGACATTGTGGTGTCAGGAGAACTGCCTCAACTGAATGTTGGCCAAGCCGAAGATCTAGTGGTGGACCTCAGTAGGGACTGCAGTGTAGAGGGTGAACAGCTTCAAATATCTTAGTGTTTGTATGGCTGAGAATCTGACATGGACTGGACATGTTTAAGCCCAGTCCTAAAAGGCAAGGCAACGTCTCTAGCACCTGAGACAGCTGAGGTTTCGGGCCTCTAAGGGTATCTTAAGTGCTCTGGAAAGTGTCCTGACTCAAAATATCACCTTCTTGTTTGTAAACAGCTCTGTACAGGACATTAAGGAATACAGAAAGTGATCCAGGTGGCGGAACATTGCATCAGATCACTTCTACTGTCTCTCTGTGAGACATTTATACCAGGAGATGCAGAGTCAGGGCAACCAGGATCATCAGAGACTCGTCTCACCCCAGTAACTGTTTGAACTGCTGAAATCAGGTAGATGCTTAAGGAGTATAATGGACAGAACGAGAGGCTCGGGAGAAGCTTCTTTGCTCAGGCCATAAAACTCCTTAATCAAGGTCTGCCGTTAAATGAACTTAAAATGAACATGAATTAAACACACCTGTACTCACTACCTTACTGTATCTAACCTGTCGTCTGTTCTTTATGTTCATATACATCAACAGCAACTAATTTTCTCTTTAATTTATTGTAACTCAGTTGCACATCTCACAGACGTGTCAGGGGTACATCTCACTACACATGCTTATATAACTTTATATGTGACAATCTTGAACCTATTTGGACCAAAAGATTTACATTTGTAATGTGGTATAAAATGTCTAATCTTATATAACTTGCATATACTGAATATCACTCACTCCTCAGTACATAAATGAAGTTTGTTTGTGGAAACTAAGCTACAAAAACACTGAAATCATTGTTTCTGTTCTGATCAGCCTTCAGCCATTTAGCACCTCCCCCCGCTTCACACTGAAATTATTAGGAGTGGTTCAGCCTGAACTGTGTTCTTAAAGGCACAACAGTCTGGTTTTTTTTCCAAGGGGTAAAGAGAGGTTTAAGTTAATCATGTAAAAATGAATGCTTTCCATTTTCCCCATGCAACACATGCAAACATTGATTGGAGTTAAGAACATGCCTGCAATTTCTTCTGGTCTGTAGTCTTCTAATATCTAGTGTAATCAACAGGCTAGCTAGTGGAACACTCTTAGCTGTGTGAACTGTGGAAAAGATTTTACTGGATGTAGTGTGTGTTCTGTGCATCTATATCCTTAATTGAAGCTTTATTTTTTCTTTACAGCAAGGCTTTTAGCTCTGCCTCCCAAAGTCATTGGATTGGTTTAAAAGAAATTAATAAACACAACATGACACTCTGGTCTAAAAAGCCACCATTCCACCAACATTTAGCCCAAAATTTCTTTGTTTGCTGTAGACGTTCTCATTATGAGATCACATCTGCTCATATGATCCTAATCAATGCCTTGGCTCAACCAAACATCCAAAGAACTTGTGAAAGCTGATATTGTAATAAAATCAGAATATTGTGCAGCCCTGGTACATATCTTATCACAGTATTTTGTAGTGAAGTACCTCCCTACACGATCAAAGGCAAAGGGCTCTCTGTTTTTATGAAAATAAAATAATTTTAGACTGTAGACACTGAGAGGTATCCAATGTTGAATGCCTCTGTTCCTGTTGTGTTCTCTACAGGTGGGCTTCCTAAAAACTCAGCACAAGTATGAGATCGTCTTCACACTGCCGGAGGCTCCAGCGCTTGGGAGAGATGTGTGTCCAGCTCCAATACCCAACCCTTACCTCCAGATAAAAGATATTACAGCAAACCATGATGGTATGTTCTTGCTGTTTTCCTGTTCCGTCACAGTTATCCGCAATTTCTATTCTTTATTTCTCTTCTAATGTATATAAATCAGTAACTAAGATGGGTTAAGGTTTTGTACTGAGCAGAATCAAGTGAAATTCAGCCAGTTTGTGTAATGTTTTCTTTACTGAGGGCTCTCACTGAGCCAGAGAAACTTGAAACATGTTATGAGCGGTAGCTTTAGTTGATCCCTTCATTTTGGAGTTGTTTCATCGCTAAACATCTGAAGGAAGACTGCTGAACTTTGACCAGGTTCATTTTTAAATGGAAAAAAAAAATTGTTTGGATTGGCACTATTAAGGAAAAATATATTATGATAATATTAAGTTTAAGTTTAAACATACCGAATCTGATCAGCTTGGTTTTATAGCAGAGAACTTCTCACATTATGAAATCTGACTACTTGCTTAAGACATTTACTGCCATTATGGTCAACCTGAAATCCAAATGAAACTTCTTTTTTAAAATTTATTATTATTTTTTTAACCTTGCTAGCGTATGTACCTGATCATATTAATCATGATTCACTAAATGCCATTTAAAAGACAAAATTCTTGTTTTTCTGTAATGTTCTTTCAATGTAATGACTGTTTCCCCATCTCTGAAAGTTCTACTGTCTTTTAAATACGTCACTACTCTCCAAATACCAAAGTTCTCTTTAATAGTGTCAAAACTTTTCTGAATGTAAATTTCCACATAATTACAATAATTGAAAACTTTGTGTGTTCAAAGTGTTTCCATTTGTGAAATCTCATGTTCATTAGGAAATGAATTCTGTACTGTAAAAACTGTTTGATGATCAGAAACGATGCAGTAGCACTCCTTGTCAGAGAACCTGCATTTTGAAAAGTCTGACATTAACTCAGTATATATTACCTCTTGAATTTGTTCAATATATAATTTATTTATAGTGATATTTGTGTAAGTTTAATAATCTGTTGTCTCTTTAAGGTAAATTCCGTTTTTTACGGCTATCAAACATGTCTACAGCCACTGTTCTGTTGATTTTAGCTGTTTTGTCAGCAGCACATAAACTAAGTTGGCAGTCCTACCAGCACATTTGACGTATGTTCTGTATACATCTGATATACTGCCAGGCAGTAATGTCTTGTTTCACTTCCCCACCTATTTCTGAGAGCGAGCTCAGGGGCCTTCACATTGTTTTTCATGGAAATACGTCACAATACCAGAATGTTCAATGAACATGGGAATGTGTGAGAATAAATGAGCACGGGTGTGTTAATCTGTTCAATTTGAACATGGGAGAATTTGTCATCAAGTAGCTGAGCTATGCTCCCTTCTGGATCTTTTAACAGCTCTCTTGACCGGCTGACCTTCAGTTAATTCAAACCAAGCGTTTCAAATGAGCGGCAAAACAATAGCAAGTAAATGCTCTTTATTGCAGTCCATTAATTTCAGCTACTTATGGTTTGAGGCTACTGTTTAGTGTGGCTGAGGCTCAGAATGAGCTTTGTGGAACATTAGCAAGAGAACTGGCAAGCTCCAGGCATTTTCCATTACCCTGCCTCTTATGACTCTGCATGTGGAGCGCGGCGTGTGTGTGAATTTATTGTTTGTAATGGTTGCAAGGGAGCAGCAGCCAGCTGAATTAATGAGTTTGACCCTGTGGGAGGTTCTCCATGTAGGGAGATGACCGACTGCTCGGTCACCACCAACTACCTTGAGTTCATCTCTCTCAGTGTGAAAAACATCTGAACAAATTTTTAAATGTGTCATCATAAAATGTCAGACAAGGAGCTTCCCAGTGTGAAGACCATCTGAACAAACTTGAACGTACATCATTATGAAGTGTAACCAAGGGGAATGTTGTTTGTGAGCACAATTTATGTATTAATAGTTCTAAAATCCCATTTCTAACTATGATCAACTGGATGTGAGCCATTGACCTTACTCTAAGGAAAAGAATGGAATTTAATACAATACAGACTAACATGGTGTAAAGGAATATCCTGAAGTTGACAGGTGAAGTCTTCATTAAATTTATGTAAATGTGAATTTTCAACATGGAATAATCAGCTTTTTACACCCATATTTCCTCGCTCATGTTGCATTAACTCTGTCCCTCCTCTTTCTACAGGCGGGCTGAAGGTGACATGTGAGTATGTGGCTCACCAGGAGGGAGTGCTGTGTGAGGAGATGCTGATAGTCAGTGAGAGCAAAGAGGACGTATGCCTGAAAGTCAAAGTTCATGCTCGTGTTATGGGTAAGTTAATGAGCACAGCACAGCCGGCTTCTAAAAAGGTAATTTGGTCAGTTAATTGCTAAGAGTATGCCTGTATAAAAGCAACTCTAAACTTAAGCAACATGTTGAAATCCTGACATTTTGGGTGTTGAAAAGGTATTAAAGAAAGCTACAGGTCATTTATTCTCCATGAATGTCAGTGCGCCAATAAAGTCATAAGGTATTGTTTTAGTATATGTACTGTATCTGCTATGCTGACCTAAATATATAAGAAAGGATCCACTGTAAAGTTACATAATCTATACAGTTGTGTGTGTGAGAGTTTAGTCAAAGGTGTGTTTAGAACGAAATAATTTCCCTCAGGATAAATAAAGTTATCTTATCTTATCTTATGAAAAGAACCTAAAATAAATGTGGCAGTTCCAAAATGTTCACTGGTGTTTTTTTTGTTTTTTGTTTTTTTTAAATCTTGCTTCTAAACCTAATAAATATCAACTAATTCAGAAAGCTTATGTCACACAGTGAAGAAACAAGGAACTGAAAAGTTCCTTGTTTCTTCATTGATCCTTAATATGCATCAGAATCATGAAACAAAAGATTGTTTGAAAAGGCCTTCACTGTCATTAGGCTTAAACTTTAATGAAAATAGATGAATTAGTGAGCTAGAAGCATCCTGTGAGGGGGAAATCTTATTAGGTACTGACTGAACTTATTCAGATGCCAAATTTTGTAATCTTTAAGTTAATTTCATTCAGAGGTTGACTTCACTTTAAAAAAAAAAAAAAAATCAGCATTGTGTTATATGGCAAGGTTTGCCCAAATTTTCCCCATACACCTGTACATCTTATTGCACTCAGACATGTGGAAATACTGAAAATACGCAGATGTTGGTGGTATTTGCTTCCCCCTTTTGGTGAGCTTTAGAATTACATGTGGAAAACCTAAAATTGTTATCGGAGATGATACATACCCAAGACCTGAACTTTCTTCTTGAGAATGCTATCATCATTCCCACATCAGAAAAACAAGATCTAGTTTTTTTAGATTATGATCTCTCTGTCAATTAAAATTACAATCTTTCCCGATCTTGCAAGTACAATATTTTTATAACAAGGAGATTTTGTCCGACACTCATCCAGTCACTTGTCATCTTAAGATGTCTCCAGCTCACTCCTGGCTGGTCGTCTTCTGAGGGCCTCCAGTCCTCTATAACTGATGTGGAATGCATCAGTCAATCTCGTCTTCAGTATGCCAAAATTCAAGTTCAAGTTGGCTTTATTGTCATCCATCCACATACAAAGTATTTGACTGAACGGAAATGCATTTCTTAAAGTCCCAGGTGCACGGACAGCGCAAAAAACAAATACAACATACGACAAAGACAAAAAGTAAAACAAGACAGTATAACAGTATAACAAGTATCCATGCAAAACAACTGTCAGGGCAGAACAAATGTTTAGGAGTACGAGCAGGAGGTGGTGGTGGTGGCCTAGTAGTTACGATACTTGCCAAGAGGTCATGTCTCCGAACCCTACCTTCAGCATAACACCACTGGGTTCTTGAGCAAGAGCCATACCCCCACATTGCTCCAGGGAGACTGTTCCCAGTAGTTAGGGAATGGAGCTCGCTTTGGATAAAAGTGTCTGCTACATTTATAGCTTTAACCCTCACCTGCTCATCCAGCTTTTAATTTTTCTTCTGTTTCTCAATCGTTCTCCCCTATTGATTTTCTGGCATCAGTTGCTTAACACCTGTTGACTCTCTCCGTCTCTGAACTCATCAAATCTAATCCTTCCTCCTGCCTGATCTCACCCACACCGCTCTATTAAAGGAATGTTCATCCATAATCCTCTGGCTTTCTCAATTATTCCCTCAAAACTGCTGCAGGTGCCCCTATCCTTAAAAAAACTTGAGCTGGATCCAACATTGCTATCCAATTACACACATCTTGTATTCTCCCTGTTTTCAGCTAAAATGATGAAAAATTGGTCGCTACACAACTTAATATCTTTCTTAATGTTGACACACTGAGTCTTTTCAGTCTGCACAGAACGGTGGTGCCTCAAGTGGCAACAGCTACCTTCGCTCCAGGGGATACAGAGAAAAAACTACTTTTCTGTTTTTTGTCTTGTTTTGTTTTCCTTGTAAGTTACCATTTTAAAAATACCCTTTGTACTAAATCACACATTTTTACTTCCAGTTTAGAGTTTCTATTTATAGTTTATTCATATGTGTACTTTTGTGTCTTTGCACTTTTTTTTGTACTTTTTGTAAAATGTGAAGCCACACTGTCTTGTCTCATTGCATATACGTAGTTGAGATAACAAAGTTTACTTTGACTTTGCGAGCACTTCTTAGCATGTTAATGATGTCCTCCTGTCTGCTGATAGTGGTTCTCACCTCCTCCTTGGCTTAAGTTCAGCATTTGACACTGTTAATTATGATGTACTCATTTCCTGTCTTTCTTCTGTTGGTATCACTGGCACTGCCCTTCAGTGGTTCAGGTCATATCTTACAAACAGATTGCAGTTTATCACAAGAGGTCTTCCTCCTCTCCTGCTATGTGTGGTGTCCCTCAGGGTTCAGTTCTTGGGCAACCTTTTTTACATCCTACACCGTGGTCAGATTATCCATAGCCTTAGTCTTAATTTTCATTGTTATGCATATGATATTCAGTTATATCCAAGTACACACTCCCAAACAGACTCTCCTCCCACTACACTGACAGATTGTATCTCAGATTAAAAACTTTGGATGCAGGATACCTTCCGAAATTTGAACATGCATGAAGACTCTTCTTGGTTTGGTATATAAGTGGCAGAACAGACTTTCTCTGACCATAGTTTAGTCTTTCACGGTCTTCAAACAGTGACTAAAGACCCACCTGCTCTTTGACCACATAGGAAAACAACCATATGCGTATGCCCTAAACCAACTTAACACTAACTTCACAACTAATAGGGCCATGGAGGAGCATTAACTTTAGCTGTGGTAGAATCTTAGTGTCCTAGCAGCTGGGTTTACTAGTGTGAGGGACATGTGTTCTTCGTGGACAACAAAGCTCCCATGTATGTTGCTCTGCTTAAGCTATAATATTGGATAATAACAATATGCATTTTTCCTATTTATACAGTCATGGTTATCTAAAGGCCATGGCCTAAAAATAGCTTAAAAACACTAATTGAAACTGAATTACTAATGTCCTTATAAGCAATAAATGGAGAGTCAAACTTTTGTCCACCTCATGCAGCATTAGTAGTTTCTCTTTGTACCTTTTGGCTTGTTTAACCTTACCTTGATAAGGGGCGTCACTGCAGTATTTAAGGTGGAACATCAGTACAGTGTGGGGCTTCCATCAAAAAGCTGGGCTGGTGTAGACGACTCGTTTGACAAGTTTAGATTTTGTTGTCACTTTCATCTTTTACTGGAAAATAATTTATGGTTATGGTTCTTCATGAAAGAAGAACTTTTGTGTAGTGAACTTTTGTTGTGGCCGTTTGGTTACTTTTTTAGTGGTCAGTTTTCATTTGCAGTATACTTGGTTACAAGCAAGTTAAACGTCATTAAAGATTTGGGCTTCATGGTATGGACAAAATATGCTACTACATATTGCAGTACCTTTCAGGACATTTAAGTGCCCCTAACATATTTCTTATGTAATTAAAAAGGCTTGATGTACAGAAATATGTTTACTGCCCCATCTTTATAGTATATATGAAACATTTACACATCTTATCCAGCCTGCATCACTTTAGCCATTCTGAATTTCTAAAGTAAGAAATTCTGTGCTACTTATAAATACTGTAATACCATCAGATAAGAGAGCATTTATTCATCCGTCTTGGGGCACAGTAACAAAAACAGTCTTTTTAATTCTAAGGGCTAAACATTAGAGGAAACATTTAGAGAAAACGTCTTTTGTTGTTTTGTTTTTTTTGTTGTTTCCATTATTTAGTCAAAACAAATCTTCTAGTTTGAATGATTGTTCATTTAGGCATCTCACATCAAATGTGGGCATAGCGAACAGAATCAGTTCATGAGGCAAAGTGCTAAGATTTGTGAGTTTCACTTCATCATTAGAAAATGAGAGATATGTATAACCATATAAGATGTATTTCTCCCTCTCTCTTTCTTTCTCAGACCGGCACCATGGGACGCCAATGTTGTTAGAAGGGGTGCGCTGCATTGGAGCTGAGCTTGAGTATGACTCAGAGCAAAGTGACTGGCAAGGATTTGACTAAATTTGACTGTTTCTATCAGACGTTCATCACATCATATCAATAATAGGTTTGAAATGGAGCCAGAAAATTTTCTCATGGAGTTGGACAAACAGTCCTTGTCCACATGTGTTGGAAAACCTTCAGAACATTGAAGAAACATCACACTGGTAATATTATGTTTTCAGTGACAATGGAACTTGGCTTATTATTTTCTCTGTGTGTATGAGGCAATCATCAAATATATTGTCCTTTTTTAATTTGATAATATGAATGGTGTGATATGATTGTGTCTTTTAGAAACAAAGCAAAGCACAAATGTGCTGTTATTTTGCTTGTCTGCTTGTTACTGTGCTTACAGGCTGTGCTGGCTATTTTTTACTGTTGTACATTTCACGTTTGACCACCAGAGGGCGCCTGAACTTACTGTGAATTACCAAAGTCCACTTCAGTGGCAGTTGGGGTCGCTGTTGTCCACAAATAGGGCTCTTTTTGCAGACAATCAGCTTAAGGAGCTTTGCAGACCACCATCGCTTAATTCAGCAGTAGGGACACAACTGGTCTACTGTCTAATGGAACCTGTGAAGGTGGACATGTCTCCAGTTTTTTAACATGAACGTTTCTAATCTTATTTGAGCCAAATACTTAAAATACTAAATGAAAAACGGCCTCCAGTGTTAAGGAAAGTCCATTATATTTGCCTACGAGAGACTCTCCAAGCCATTTATTTTTAAATAGAAATAAATATCATAGTAATGGTTAAAAAATCCCTGTTGTGCTTCAACTTGTGCACATCAAGGGTTGTCATTATTGTACTAAATAATGAATACTTTTTGTATTTTAAATCGATGGTTTATGTTAATTTTAGGATGCCTAAGTGCCTAAGCCATCCATTCTTTCCTTTGTACCCCTCCAACCACCGCAGCACCCCCCCCCCCCAACCAAAAAAAAAAAGAATCCAGGAAATCTTTCTGTCATTCATGTGGAATGTTTGAAACCTTATTGAATCCTAGTGGTATAAAAGGAGTGTGCCTGGTTTAAAGGTGGTCTGAGCTTTTTGACTGTGAGCCTTAGTCACTTGTGAGTTGGTTCTTCATAGTGAGACACTCTAGGACGTTTGCTATATGAGGCCTTTGTGGGTTTGCATTATTTTGTTGGAATGCAATGATTGAAACAAATAAATTCGATGTGGCACACATTGTCCGTATGAGCCTATTGTGAACATTTGCTTGTCCTTGAGTGTTGTCTACCATCCTTTTCTAAATCAAATAAAGATGTCTCTTAACTGTACGTTGCCTCAGTCCTTGAATGACAATTTTCTGTGTGGTACATGCTGGTTGTGATACCTGCAACACAAATATAACCATATTATTTACTATTCAGTCTACCATGTATCTTGGGAGTCTTTATATGTAATACTGATGATGATAAAATAGCGGTATATGGATAGTATTTTGCCTCACTACACCTTGCAGGTATTCAGGGTGTATAAAAGTACATGTGGGTATATGATGGTATTTAGAACATTTTAGGCCACAACTTTGTCTTAGCATGCATCAGTCTATTTATAACCGTTTTGTGGGATTATTTTCTGTGCAAAAACTTTCAGAGGCATTAAACACTGGTTCTCATTAACTCCACTGTGGAAAATTTCTAGCTCCAAGTTTCTGGTCCTGGCATTTCACATTAAATCATGCTGTAGCTCACATGGCACTCCCTGATCTCTTAAACCTTCTACATACCGTAACGGAGCATAGAAGTAGTGGTTAAAAAATGAACAATGAAACACTAGCAAATAATCTGGAGGTAAAGGGGTATAAATCGAAACAAATCTCCCGAACTTGAGTGGAGTCCATAGGATAGTTTTTTTTTTTTTGTCTTTTACAATGAAATTGCACATCTGAAATAGACAAACATATACTCTGATTACTAATTTTAAGAGAAGTAAGCCCGTTTGTGCTTTCCCAAAGAGCTGCCGACACAAGTGGCGTATTGATTATCTTATGCTTTTCCCTTAGCTTGACCTCCTCTCTTTCTTTGTCAGTTTCACCGTGTGTCTCTCAGGTTCCCGGCCAGGCCCTAGGTCTTACTCAGCCTGTCTTTGCACAGTGTCAAACCAAAAACCTCCCAGACAAGACTGGGCCAAGCGGTATCAATTTATATTCTATGGGAATTTCTTTTGTTTTGGTATGAATGGAAGCCTAACACTTATGTCCTTGTGCTGTTCCCATTGGTTTGCAGACAGACTGAAGACAGATAGGTAAAGAAAAAACATATTTAGCCTTACTCTAACATTGCCTCCTGTCAGTTATGTGGTTTCTGGGTCTCTGTGTTCAGGGAACCAGGTCCTCTGTATTTGGGTATAGTCTGGCAGCTGCCTTCTGGATCTGGTCCTGGTAATTAAACCATTTGGCATCTTGAGAAATTGTCTGAAACTCGGATCAGTGGTTGTGTCTGTGAAAGTGCTTATGTCTTTTAGGAGATTTATTATGTGTGTGTGCTGAAAATTAGGTGGGTACCAACAACAGGTAATTGGAGATTAGTCAGTGCTTTAGGATGAGTAAACTAGAGTTGTGTTACTGTATGAAAAGATGTCAGACCTTCTCAATGGAAACGTGTCTTTTTTTAAGATTTTATGTTTTTAAAGTGTCTGAATAAGTAAACAGAACAAAAAGTGTAAATATAATAATACATTTTTATTGCTTTTGCTAGTAGTGTCCATCACTGATGTAATTTTCACACTGTCTAATCAGTTCATCAAGATAATCTAGATAATCTAATCTCAATATTGGTACGATTTTACATGTATTCCTCGTGTTTTAACTGAGTTCACTCATTCATTCATTCATTCATTCATTTATTTACTTATTTATTTAAGCAAGCCTTTTCTTCAAATTGACCATCATTGCCAGGACAAAAAAATGTAAGTTGTGGCCAGTTTGCCCTCACTGGGTTGTCCTGCCTCACCCTGCTGCTCAGTTACCCACATCTCCTTCGTTTTCCCTTCTGTTTTAGAAACTCAGCGGTTTACCCACAATCATGTACTCCAGGCTTTTAGTCTGGACCACTGAACACGTTTAGGCTCTGTTTTCGTTAGTCACACCGCTGCTGTCGAATGTTTGTGCAGAAAGTGGTGCAATAATATAATTATAATTGGTTATTATAATACCTTCTATAATTCTAAAAAATCGATTACTGTCAATCTGCATTTCACCTCCTCTGATATCCCCGTGTAGTGATCTATAATAATCGACAGTAATCGATTTTTTCTTGAATTTGCTGTTAGATTCTTATAGAAATCCTGTGGAGATTTCTGCTCTCTCTTAAGGGTGGTCTACGTTTGACTTCAGGTGGGTCTACAATATTACTCCAGTTCCGAGACTTCCAGGTGAGGCAGAGTCGATGATGCTGTGAATAAATAAAAACCGGTACATTAAAAAATAGTAAATGAGTGAATAAAATCGTTGCCCATAGAGACCATTACATCTGGTGAGGATTTAACAAACCCCTTTTAATAAAGCGGGCTGCATTTGTAAAAAGGAATTACAAAGTAATACGTGTTTCCCGTTCGATGAAGTATTCCAATCCAAGGTAAATTCTTCTGAAATGTGTGAAGATCAGATGGTTCGTTTAGGAAAGTGTCAGAATTGAATTGAGGGTTTAGCTATAGCCACAAGATCAGTGATGGATATGATAGATCACAAGATAGATATGTATGTGTGTGTGTGTGTGTGTGTGTGTGTGCATGTGTGTGAGAGAGAGAGAGAGAGAGCCTGTGTGTGTGTGTGTGTGTGTGTGTGTGTGTGTGAGAGAGA
>JBBJLS010115305.1:0-18330 GCA_037577275.1 Bryconaethiops microstoma
GGCAAGAGTACTGTTTAGTCACCAAAGTGCTCCTTGAAGTGGTCGGTCTTCTGATGACACTCAAAGACAGCAAGGGACTCCGCAGATCTAATTGCATGTCTTCTTCTTTTGAGCAATGGAGGTTCAAGACGAGCAGTGTTTGAAGCTCTGAGAGGATGAGAAGTGAGACGCTGCTTGATCAGTGCTGATAGGTAAGGAGGCGCAAGTCCGTTCTTGCCCTTGAAGGCAAGTGTTAATGTTTTGATCTTAATGCCAGGGGCCATAGGGAGCCAGGGAAGATTCCGTTGTAGAGGCGTGGTGTGTGAAAATTTAGCAACAGTGAAAACTTAACTCACAGCTGCATTCTGAATTGACAGAAGTGGTCTTGTTATATTCAGTGGAAGTCCAGCCAGTAGAGTGTTGCAGTAGTTGAAGGCTGCAGAAAGGTCAGGAAGAATCAGAGCAGAAGACAGGTTGGCTGATCGAGCTGCATGAAGTTCTTTGGAGATGCTTAGTAGTGCAATTTCAGTTGACTGAACCCAGACTGGTGAGGGTCCTGAAGCCTGTTTTGAGCAAGAAAGATATTGATTTGGTTATAAACAGTATGTTCCAGGAGTTTGGAAAAGAAGAAGAGAAGAGATACTGGTCTGTAGTTGCTGAAATCTGAAAAGTCCAGCATTCAGTCCAATTTCTTCAGATTTGGTGTGGCCACTGCAGACTTGAAAGCAGATCGGACATGGCCAGTTGTTAAGGAGCCACTGATGATGTAGGCGATATGCGAGATTAGATCCAAAGATATCTGGAGTGTATTTGACGGGATTGGGTCGAGCGGCAACGTGGTGGGTTTGCTGGACATCAGGTGCAATGACATCCTTGAGAGAAAGAGGTGAAAAGCCAAGAAACTGGGTGGCATGGGCTGGCCTCTGGCTGGCAGGCAGTTTGATGATTGGTGGGAAGCATCTACTAATGTCATCAATCTTCACATCTAAGAACATGGCGAAGTCTTCTGGTGAGGCAGCTGGAAAAACAGGAAGAGATAGAGTTTATTATAGAGAGAAAGAGGTGGCTTGTGAGGGTTGGATACTGATTCTTCAAACTTGGTTCTGTAGAAGGAACACTTTGCAGAAGTTAAATCAGTAGCAAATTTGGATAAAAGAGAGTGATAAGTGATAAGGTCATTGTCACAAAGTGCTTTCCTACATCTTCTTTCGTCTGCTATCAGTTCCCATCGGTTACTTCACAGGAGGTCAGACAGCCATGGAGCCGGTGGAGAGACACACTTTGGTCTGGTAGACAAGGGGCAGAGCAGATTAATTGAGCTGTGGAGAGATGAGAGAAGGTCATTGGTAGCTGATTCAACTGAAGATCGACAGGGGTTAGTGGAGTTAGAGAGAGATAAAGAAGATTACACGTGGGTGAGGAGACAAGGAGGTCTGAAGAGGACAGTTGAAAGATGATGATGGTCAGAGACATGTAGAGAAGTGGACAATATATTGAACATAAGAAATGAGAGAAGGACATGGCAGAGGAGAGAGCAGCCGGAGTAGTGGAGTTCTGTGTGATCCAGGTCTCTGTTAGGGCCAGGAAGTGGAACGAGTTGAGAGATGCCAGTCCAGAGTTGAAGACAGGTTTTTTGATGCAGGTACTGGCAATTCCACAGACCACCATGAACCACTGTAGAAGGCTGTGGAGAAAACAGCAGCTGAGAGAGGTTACTGTGAATTGTTACTGTGGGAGAATGTATCTTCTCAGCTTGTAAGATATGTGAACAGGTATAGGTGTGAAGCACATTTTCTGTAGTAGCAAAAAAAAAAGAATAAAATAGGATAGAGATGAAAGGATACTTAGCTGAGTATACAAGTTGAAGATCCCTCAAACCAGGAAGAGGTCAAAAGAGTAGATCTCTGAAATAATGTCAAGGTGACTGTCAAAGTGAATATTCAAATTACCTAGGATGAGTCATGGACAGTCATAGTCAGGGATGGCAGACAGCAGGGTGTCCAGTTCATCCACAAAGCTGCCCAAAAGTCCAAGTGGACAGTAGGTGGCTATTACAGAGGGTTCCACAGGAGTAGACACCAGGATAGCATTGTATTCGCAAAATTAGTAGTAGCAGTGAACATTTCCAATTAGTGGAAATGAGAATGCCCATTCCACCTCCTCATCCAGACAAAAAAGAGGTATTGGAAAGTGCATAGCTGTCCTAGCTGTGTTTTCTGGTTGGATCTGGGTTTCAGCGAAAGCAAGAAGATCAAGGGATAGCTGGTTAGCATATGCAGAGATGACATCAGCTTTGTTGGCAAGTCCACAGAACCACAGACAAATCACTCGAATAGGGGGCTGCACATGAGAACTGAGGCTTCAGCAGCAGTTATTTAACCCAGTAAGAAAATACACAACAAAAAGCAACAGGCTATTATATAGATTATTGTGTGGATGTGTGACAGGGAGAGAGGAGTTGTAGAGTCTGATGGTGGTTGGAAGGAAGGATTTCCTCTGGTGTTCAGTGGAGCACATTAACCTGGTGAGTCTATGGCTAAAGTACTTCTCAGTTCTGCCACCACACTGTAGAGTGGGTGGTCAGCATTGTCCATGATGGATTGAAGTCTAGAAAATGTCCTCCTTTCAGCCACAGTTTCCACATTGTCTAGTTCCTTACCCACCACTGAGCCAGCTTTCTTGATCAGTTTGTTGAGTCTTTTTGTGTCTGCCACTTTCATTCTGCCACCCCAGCACACCACAGCATAGAAAATGACACTGGCCACTACAGACTCGTATAACATCCGAAACATGGTGTTGCAGACTCTGAAAAATCGGAGTCTTCATAAGAAGTACAGCCTAATTTGACCCCTCTTGTATGTGGCCAGAGATTTTTAGACCGGTCCAGCTTGTTGTCAATGTGCACCCCTGGTATCTGTTGTCCTGATCTCCACATCCACCCCTCTAATGGACAGTGGGTGACAGGAGATTGTGATCTTCTCAAGTCCTTCACCAGTTCTTTGGTCTTGCTGATGCAGAGCTGCACACCAGTCCACAAAACTGTCCATTGCCATCCTTTATTCCAAGTCATCCTCACTCCTGATACATCCGAATATTGCTGAGCATTCTGAGAATTTCTGCAGATGGCAGCCCTCTGTGTTGTAATGGTAGTCAGGTGTGAACAGGTTGAAGAGGAATGTTAAGAGAACTGTTCCCTGAAGACCTCCAGTCCTACACGGCACTGTGTGAGACTCACATCCCTGTAGTCGCACGTACAGTGGCCTATCAGTCAGATAGTCCATAATTTACGCAACTAAGGGAGCATTAAGCTGCATAGCAGACAGGTTTCTTGATTGTTCCCCTGGCTGAATAGTGTTGAAGGCACAGGAGAATCTAAGAACGTAATCCACAGGAATACACTTGGCTTGCCAAGATGGCTGTAGGTATGGAGTAGCAGGTAGATGATCGCATCATCCACTCCAATCTTGGTCTGGTAGGTGAACCAGAGGGGATCTTGTGCTGGCCCAGCCAGGGGGCGGAGAGTGTCCAGGACCAGTGTCTCGAAGACCTTCATGCTGTGTGGGGTGAGTGCAACTGATCTGTAGTCCGATGGGGCACTGGGGTGTGCCTTCTTTGATATAGGAACCAGACACAATATTTTCAACGGCACAGGTACTTTCTTGGTACTGAGGCTTAAGTTAAAGATCCTCAGCAGTACTACACATAACTGGGAGGCACACAAGTTGAGTACTTGTGGGCTTATGCCATCTGGGCCTGGTGCCTTGGCATGATGGAGTCTGCATAGTTCGCTCCTCACTTAGTGATGGATGGTCTTTGGGTGTCGGATCAGTCATTAGCATAAGGAGAGGGGGTGGAAGCTCTAGCTGGTGGGAGAAGGAGAAGGAGAGAGGTAGGACGGAGAACTCTAATTAGGAGAGACACTGATGGAGGAAGCAAGTGCGCTGGTTGCAATGAGTGCCATGCTGGAGCTGGAGATACTGGGAAGAGGCATGCTGTTGAAGCTGTTAAAAAAACAGGTTAAATTCATTGGCCTTCTCTTCATCACCGTCCATCCCCTGGATGCTGTTCTTGAAGCCAGTAATGTTCTTCATGCCCCTCCACATATACCTGCTGTTGTTCTGTTTTAGCTCTTGTTCTAGCTTTCTCCTGTAGCTGCTGTAAGCTTTTCCATGTTATTGTATAGTGACCTCACATTGCCCATAATAACAGATGGGAGGTATGGTTTATATCTCCTCTGCTACTCAACAGACTGTTTCCTATTCCTCGCTGCACTTTTGCTCCTCTGTGACATAATGAGTCCCAAATAGGTGAATCCAATGTGATTCTCCTTAAATTCTCCCTCCTAGGCCAAGGACAAAGATTGGAAGACTAGAATTGATTTTACAACCATTGAACAAGTGACAGGGTCATGATTGCCAAAGGCTCACTGATGCACATGTGTGTGATCCGACAGAAGGGTTAGTGTAATTCAAATTTCTGAAAAAGGAAATAGGGGTACACACTCTGACATCATAAGCAAAAAAATGCTGTTTTTCTTGCCTACACATAAACACATGTTTGAAGGCAAGTCTGGTCTGTTGACATGAGATGGTATCCATCCCTTGCAGGAGAGCGCTACTCTCATTTCTTGTAGCATTGCCCATAGGCTGTTAGCTAGCTCATATAGTCACTGCTGACAATCAAGTCCCGAGACCAGGAAGCAGACAGACTGGCTAAACCAACTGTCTACTAGCTGAACTGAGTCGCCAAAATTCTTTCTTTTAACATACCTAGATACAAAAAAGACTTATTTTTCTTTCATTTCCATCTACATTCCACTGGGGCCTTATCCTCACTACTGCAGTCACACTCTTGATTTAATCCTTACCCTTGGTGTTAATGTGGATAGCATAGCTATGGTTCCTCAGACCACAGTAATCTCAGATCACTACCTTGTTACATATGAGCCTCATCTTTATCATAATGGAAGTACATCCCCTTGCATATTAGTTGTGCAATGACATCCACCACAGATCTTAGCTTTATTGAAAACCTTCCCCAATGTAACACATTGGGAATCAGATTCTCTGAAGTGCAGATGAGAACAAAGCACGTCACCATGAGGCCCTGTGGTGATGAACAAAGAAACAACTCAGTACTCAGGACAGAGCAATTAAATGAGTCCATCACCCTCCATTACTCTGCATTCTGCTCACAAACATTCAGTTTCTGGACAACAAGCTGAACAGTCTCAGAGCGAGTGACTATCCAGCAGTACGTGAGAGACTGCAACATCCTGGATGGCCTAGTGGTTAGGGCGTTGGCAATGCAATCTTTAGGTTGTGGGTTTGAATCCCAATTGCTATTGGCACTATTTGAGCAAGTTACCACCCCACCCACTGCTCCCCATGTGCCCCCTGCTTCACTTGGTGAATGGGTTAAATGCAGAGAAAAAAATTCACATTGTTCACACTGTGTGCCACTTTATTGCCACTATACTTTACTGAGACATGGGTGACCCCCTCTTACTGAGGATCAAGCAAACACCCAGACACAGTGCTCTTCATGTTGGGGGTTGATTCCAGTCTCATCACAGTATCAAAACAGCCCTAGTAAATACAGTAAATGATATTTTACTGTCTGTTGACAAAGGCTTGGTACCTTTGCTGGTTTGTTCGTCCTTAGTGTGGCATTTGACACCATAGACCATGCCGTTCTGTTAGACAGACTAGAAAACCTGTTCGGTGTCGCAGAAACAGCTTTATTCTTGTTTAGGACTGACTGCAATCAGTTTATAGGTGTGAATGGGGAATTATCAGTGAGCACCAAAGTATTTAGTCCCGCAAGGTTTTTACACACATTTAGGTAGTATTACTAAAATAGCTTTCTTTCATCTTTGAAGTGTTACTACACTAGGAAAGGCAGTATCCCTGCACAATGCAGAAACATTTGTTAACGTCTTTAAGACCTAAAGACTGAATTACTGTAGTGCCCTGCTGTCAGGATGCTAGTCCAGAACCCAGCAGCTAGAGCCCTGATTAGAAATTTGACCAAATTAGTCTGACATTATTAAGACTATTTTGGCTTCCAGTTAATTATAAAATTCAACCACTCGCATATAAAGCCCTAAATACTTTAAACTATGCTCACTTAGATTTTAAGGAGCTGGCTTGCTAGCCCTCAGAATTATAAAAGCTACAGGAGAAGAAAGACCCTTTTTATATAAATCCACCAGCTCTTGAATATCCTTCCAGTTAATATTTGAGAGTCAGACACAGTCTCAGTTTTATGTCTATGCTGAAAACCTGTTAGTTCTTTTTGCTTTCCATATATAACTTTTCCCATTAGATGAAGGGTGTAGAGCTAGGAGGTTACGGGTATGAAGAATTCGAGTGAACTGGGATGCTGGTCCTGTCATCCCAGCACTCCTCATGTTCATTCAAGTTTGTTGATAGTGGAATGGGGGCACCAGTGTCTCAGAGTGCTCTCCTGTCTGTGAACCAAGGGGAACCACTGCCCATCTGTCTAGCCTGGTTGGCCACCACTGGGACTCTGGGTCACCACAAAATCCCCCGATCTGCAATCACTGGGCTCCTTTGCCCAAGAGTGGCTCGGCTGCTTTGGACTGTCCATGTGCATTCATATACCCTCTTCCAAGAGTGACTGCTGCTCCTGTTCCTGTTGTTGTGGACTGGTAGCTCTCAAATTACTTCTTCTAACAAAAACTACCAATACTGACTCTAACTGTTTCTACTCTGTTAGCCTATGGATTGCCAACTTTTCGGTTGTGATTAAGACTGTACACAAATGCCTCTTATTATCAGCTATCTCCATACCATCATATGTTTTATTCTTCCTCGCTCTCTGGGTGTCACGTCTGGTCCACCTCAGTCACGCCCCCAGCAGAGTCCTTCCCCTGAGTATTGAGTGTCACAGCCCTGGGCACACCTAGATGACATCACTGGTTGTGGTGTGTGTGGTCGTTGGGGGCCAATGCAACCCAGGTGAGAGTGCTGAGCCTAGTTAGCTCATTAGCAGGGTTGCTAGGTCCACCTGTCTTGAGTTTCAGTTGAGTGATTAGTGTTACTAAGTTTATAGTGCGCATCGTGTGATTGGTTGTCTGGGTGTGTGTGTTTGTATTTAGCTCAGCCAATCCAGAAGATTGTTGCGTGGTCACCAACCCCCTGTATTCAGCGCTGACTTGGGTTTGTGTGCTTTTGTGAACTGTGTTGTGAAATAACTGTATGCTTGTGTTCTCAAGAAGGGGTTACGTACTTGTGCACCAGAGAGACTTTCCTGTTGGCATCCAACTGGCTCTCCAAGTCGGAGAGCTTTCCATAATAGCTCAAGAACTTGATTTTGGTTCATTAAACCCTTTTTATGATCTAAGCTGTTTCCTGCAAGTGTGTTCGCTCGTACACCTGACATGACGCGGGGTCGACCAAAGGATGGGTTCCCCTTTTGAGTCTTTGTTCCTTCTGAGGTTTCTTCCTCCAGCTTTTGGGAGTTGTTTTTCCTTGTCCCTGTTGCTTTTGGCTTGCTTAGTAGTGGCTTGGGCCTGGATTTTGTCAAGCTGCTTTCCACACAGATGCCAGTTTAAAGTTTTAATGGGCTTCACTCTCTTGAGTCAACATGAGGTGCCTTTCAAGTTTTGTCCCTGTGACTTTCACTAGTTGCCTTTTCTTAGTTTCCTTCTATTTAGTTTAAAACTTTTTTTTTTTTTTAATCTAAAAATCCCTAGTCTGCTAATAGTCAAGTTTGATTTTTTTTTTTTTTCTCTGCTGTATCTAGGCGGTTATAGCTAAGCGAGCTCTTCCATTGACTCTAATTTCAGGTGCTGGAAGTCCTAACATGCAATTTTAACTGTTAACATCTTTTGAAAGTGACAATGGAATCAACCAATCATGACTTTATATACATTGTTTGAGGCCAATTTTGTGAAGGAAAACACCTCTCTAGGCCTTCTGTAATACACTGACAAACAGAGCAGTAACCTAAATGTTTGTCAGAAAGTAAACACCAACGGCTCTAAACCAGGCCTCTTTACAGAAGTCACTCTAGAGATACTACAAAACGTGTTTATATGTTCAATATGTTCAAGTGTGTTGCTGTTAGTTTAGTGCTACATACAACTACGACGTGCACTAGCACATGGTCCCTGTGAATCCTTAAAGTGTTAGTCCTTTTTTTGTTGTTTTTTAAGGCCTTAAAGTATTGAAAATCTGGAATTTTAAAAGGGGTGGCATTGAATTAATTCCAAGGTGAAATGAAGCAACGATATCTGTTCCCGGTTAGCCTATTTTTTTTTCCATTTTTTTTTTTTTACCAGTGCATGTCACTGCCTATAGCACAGGGGGCAGTGTATGTTGGTAAAATTTTTTGGAGTTCGAAGAAAGGTAGAATCAGGCGTCTGAGTTCAGAAAATTCGGCGTTTTTTGAACAGAGTCAATCTGCGCCAGCCGCTCTCTGCAGAAAAGGGGCCGAGCGAAGACAGTACAACCTTTTTGTAGACCACATTTCATGCCCCCCTCCCCACTCCTGGATTTCTCTAGGATCTTGCTTGCAGGGGAGGGGAGTGTCCTCCCCTTTCCAGTAATCAATCCCATGCTGACTCTGGAAGTTTCTGAAAAAAGGCTCTTTGTTTGGCAACCCCCCCCAAAGGCAGAGTACTTCTAATTGCCTGGAATTTCCTGTTTGGGGCCTTCCTCCGTCTGCATATTTCAAAGTTTCTTTCTACACACATGGTCGAATATACCTCAAGTAGAATTAAGGGGGAATTAAAAATCTCCTTCTACATGTGTACCCAGTGTGTACATATTTGACTTCCGGTTGCGCTTGGCTGCTGCTGCTCACCAGTTGCTATTGAGTTTTTTAAATTCTCAATGTTGTTAGATGACAAGTTGAATCTAGAATTTAAAGAGTAATCCTGTTCTGGTTTGTTCTTGCAACATTTTTGTTTCTACTGCTCATGCTGCAGCTGTCTGGTCAGACTTTCACCCACCTCATTGGGCTTCTTCCAGCCATCTACATTCAGTGCTCGGCCCTTATTAACATGTGGATCCACAGGGTGTGTGTGTGGTCGGTGCTCACCTGGATTGTTTTATCCATCGTTCACCACCCAGCAACAGCTCTGCTTCAGCACTCTGCTACTGAGCTTTTGCGACTCTGCTTCTACAGGGAGCAGCAGAAATAACTCCCACCTTTAAAAAAATCAGAGTGGGGTCCCTAACGCAAGTAAAGGGGTGCGGTCTGTTCTGTTAGGTACAGTAAATAATAAAGTTTTCAGTCATCACCATGCCGTGGTCGTATGAGCATCGAGGCTTTGTAGTTGAGACTTTTTTCAAAAATGGCGAATCTTTACCTGCGATGCAGAGGGCATTTCACACGCGGTTTGGTTTATGTGCTAATGAAAGTGTTCCATGCCGGAAAACGATTTTGCTGTGGGTTCAAAGATTAAGGGCACCAGGATCTGCACTGAGGAGAAAACCACCCAGACGTCCCAAAAATATGAGAATACCTGAAAATATCACTGCAGTGAGGGCTTTGATTGAGCAGTCTCCAATGCATTTAGCACGGAAACATGCCTCGGCTCTTCGGATTTCAGAAAGAACTTTGAGGCGAATTTTGCATACATTTGCATCATTTACACCCATACAAGATTATGATTGTTCAGGAATTGTCTCCAGCAGAATGGGGAGGACGTATGGATTGCTATAATGGGATCCTCGCAGCTGTGCCTCCCACTGGCATTCTGTGGAGTAGCGACCTTTCTGGCACAGTGTCCAAACAAAATTTCACTATTGGGCTGTTGAAAACCCTCAATGCATGACTTCTTCACAGCCCAAAAGTGATCGTTTGGTGTGCTGTGTCGTCTATAGGCATCTTTGGGCCTTACTTTCTTGAAGAGGGTGGAGTCACAGTTAATGTGAATTCCAATCGATACTACGACATGTTGGAGAATTTTCTGTGCCCGAAAATCGAAAAGTATGGGGAAGAACACAACCTTGAGGACTTCTGTTTCCAACAGGATGGAGCTATGGCCCATACAGCATGTTGACCACGCGAAATTTTGCAGGAGATCCCGAGTTGAGTGATCTTACGCGAGGCAGTTCCATGGCCACCGCGCATACTATTCTGGTTTAATCAGTTCTAATGATGGTAACTCTAACTTTCTATTTTCTCTGTTCAGCAAAATTACAAAGCCTCTGGATACATTCCCCTCCCATATGTACTCTGCTGACTTTTGCAACTCTCATGTCTTTTTTTCACTCTCAAAATCTCTGATATCCACCGACAACTTAACTCTGTAGGAGCTTCTAACTCTGAAGTAGACTCCCTGTTCTCCTCACTGTCTTCCTGTCAGGTATTTTCAAGTTTCACTCTACCTTCCATAACTGAGGTATCAAATTTTATTCAAAAACCTAAATCCACCTGCCAGCTTGACCCTCTCCCCACAGTCTTAGATAAAGCTTGTCTCCCCTCATTGACTCCTCTCATAACCATTATTATCCACTCTTCCCTTAACACTGGAATTGTTCCTTCATCTCTGAAAACTGCTTCTGTTATTCCAATTCTCAAAAAGCCTGGTGCAGATCCCAATAACTTTGATAATCTTCCCAATATCAAACCCAAAGTTGTTGTCTCCCAGCTCCACTCGCACCTCAATAACCATAATTTCTACAAACAATTTCAGTCTGGTTTCTGCCCCCACCATAGTACAGAAACAGATTTGTTAAAGATTACCAATGACCTTCTGATGGCAGCTGATTCTGGTCTTCTCACCATCCTCATCCTTCTCAATCTTTGTGTTGCATTTGATACCATTTCTCATAACATCCTCCTGAACAGATTAACATCCATTGGCATTAGTCATACCCCACTCGCCTGGTTCACCTCATATCTCTCAGGCCGCACTCAGTTTATTCAATTTAAATCCCACTCTTCAAGTTTGTTTTCTGTTTCTGCAGCTGTGCCCCAGGGTTCAGTATTAGCCTCTTTTATTCATTATTTACTTGCTCCCTCTTGGCCACATATTCCGAAAATATAATATCAATTTTCATCGTTATGCAGATGACACTCAGCTCTACATTTCCTCCAAACCCAGTTCATTGCTTCCACCTGCCTTCCTCTCAGACTGTCTTGTGGAGATTAGATCATGGTTCTCCTCCAATTTTCTCAAACTTAACAGTAATAAAACAGAAGTTTTACTCATTGGCACAGCCTCCACTTTAACCAAATCTCACAGTTTCTCCACTGATATTGATAACTCCCCCATCCATCCTTCTTGTCAGGTAAAGAGTCTGGGTGTCATATTTGATAGTACTCTTTCATTTCAGTCTCACATTAATTACCCGATTTGCATACTTTCACTAACATAACATAACGAATCTATTATTGCAACTCTCCTATTTGGTCTCCCCAATAAATCCCTTCATAAACTCCAACTTCTTCAGAATTCCGCAGCTCGGGTCATAACTCATACTCCCTTATAATAACACATCACCCCAGTTCTTCAACAGCTTCACTGATTGTCCATAGAAGCTAGGATAAACTTAAAAATTTTATTTCTCACATTTAAGTGCATTCATAACCTTGCCCCTCCTTATCTGTGTGACCTGCTTCATATCGCCACTGCTTCCCGCTCATCTGCTACTCATCTTATTGTTCCTTCTGCCCGTCTTATCACCATGGGAAACGAAGCTTTCAGCCACTCTGCTCCTCGGCTCTGGAACTCACTTCCTCTAGTCATTAGGAATATAGATTCCCTTCCCGTATTTAAGTCACAGCTCAAAACCCACTTGTTCAAACTGGCTTACTCGCTTTAAACTCAGATTTTAATTGTTGTCAAATCTTGTTTATTGTTTTGTTATTTTAAGTATTGTTTTATTGTTTTTCTCTGTAAGGTGACCTTGGGTTTTAATGCTAATGTTATGGGGCTTACTGTTACATATACGCATTTATATATTACTGTTGTTATTCTGAGAGTGTTTATAGTAGTTTATAGTAAGTATTCTTAATAAATTCTAAAAATAGTTTATAGTAAGTATTCTTAATAAATCTGGATGCTTGCTAATAAGAGTGTAACTACTGCTATTGTCACTATTACAGATGGATGTCTTATGTAATTTCACAGGTGTACCTGTGTATCATTAGATGTGATTACATGGGAAAAATGAAAAAAAATCTTATTTTTGTATGCTTAACTACCCAACCATAAACATGAATTGAAACACCCTTCAGTAGCAAATATAAGATGTAAGTGTGACCCCATGTCCTGACCCAAGCCTGAGTGTGTGGGCACAGCGAGTATGCAGCTGTGTTTGTATATCTCCCAAGCTGTAAGCACCCTGGGAAAGATGCTCTAAAAGGAGTGTGATGATAGATGAATCCAGCACTTTCCCCTCGCTCCATCGATTAATGCACACATTCATCTGTAGCTCCAGAAAGGTTTAGCACCAAATATACTTTAAGACATTCTGCTTGACTCAGCTTTTGTCTGCTGCATGCATGTTCACATAAATCCTGATGGCCATGAGACAAGTCACTTGATGCCACAATGAATCCCCAGAAACCTATTTCCTAAGGGAAAGCGGCACATCTCCATTGTCAGTCAACAGTCTTTGTTCTGACTTCTTGAATACTTCCACTTTCCTGTCGGCGCTTATCTGTGTGAAACCTCACCTTCCCCAATGCAGCTTCTGTTTCTGTCTATTTATTTACTTGTTTACTCATTTACTCTGTTCTCACTTTAAACAACTAAGCGATTGCATGCTTAATGAGACGTTTGTGCCCGTTCCATCCCACTTCTTTCTCCACAGACTACCATTTCCAACTTAGTCCATTGATGTAAATAATTAGCCTTAATGTGCTGGCAAGGCATCAATTTTCAGGACAATTAAATACCATGCTTCCAACGTGGATGGAAGTGGAGCTCTGCCAGTAAATAAAGAAGATGAAATACGAAATAAAGAGTCAGATGCCAAAGTTTGAACACACCAATTCAAAAACAGCATATAAAAATTGGTAAATTTCTAAGTACGTGAGCACACACCTTCTACATAGAACATACCTAAATGTGGCATTTGCATCTGCAGATGGATGAGTATGCATGAGTATAACATATTCAGTGGAAAAATAACAAAATATCAATAATGCAAAAACCTTTGCATGGCTCACGAGATGGATACCGTACATATATATGTCACGGAGCTAGATGAGAATGACTGAGAGACGCCCACTTGTAACGTCAGGTAAGAGCCCAATCACGGAAACAGACAAGAGAGCTGGTTACTTACGCAGTTTATATGAGAATGCTCCCGAGAGGAGTAGAGATTCCCACCAAAGGAATCCGCGTTCTCACACACACACAGAGAGAGGAGAGAAGAGGTTCCAGTGAACCAGAAGTACTCACGGTACTTCGAGGAGGGACACAGGTTGAGCGTGGAGCTCAATGTCTGTGTACAGATGAACCTTCTCTTCCTGTTCATATACATTAAACATGCGTCACTTCCGGGACTGATTGACATCACGTGATCTGGTGCGTGTGACAGTACCCCCCCCTCCAGGACCATCACCAGATGGCCCAGGCTGAGAGGATACCTGACGATGGTAATCCTGGATGAGGGAGGGATACAGGATGAACCAACCGGGAACCCAGGACCATTCCTCCGAACCGTAGCCTTCCCAGTCGACAAGGTACTGGGTGTCACGTCCACGGCATCCGCTGGACGGTATACGCAGGAGCACCATCAATGATCCAGGGCGCAGGAGGAGCAGGAGCCTGGGGAGACAGAGGAGAGAAGAAAACAGGTTTAAACTGAGAGTCATGGAAAACAGGATGGATTTTGAGGGAAGCATGCAGCTGGAGCCGGAAGGTGACAAGGTTGATCCGCTTGGTGATCTTGAAGGGGCCGATGAACCTGGGGGAGAGTTTCTTGGAGTCGGTGCGGAGCTTGATGTGCTGAGAGGAGAGGTAAACCCTGTCACCTATGTGAAACAACTGTCCCAGAGGGTGCCGGCATAGATATTGGGTGGTGTAGCGAGCGTTGGCTTTGAGGATGTTCTTCCGAGCGCGGGACCACACCTGCCGGCACTGACGGCCAACTATTGGACAGATGGTACATCAACCTCCGGTTCTTGATGGTCGAACATAGAAGGTTGGAAACCATTGCCTACCTCGAAAGGTCTTAGGCCGGTAGCAGAGGATGTCAGGATATTATGGGAGAGTTCAGTCCAAACGAGATAGCGAGCCCAGGAGCGCTGCCTATCAGCCACAAAGCAGTGAAGGAAGCGCTCCAACTGTTGGTTGACCCGTTCCATTTGACCAATTGTCTGGGGAGTGGCTGGAGGTCGATAGAGAGATCGTAGAGATCGTACCTGGCTGGAGGTCTATAGAGAGATCGCAGGGATGATGAGGAGGGAGTTGGTCAGCCTTCTTTTGACTGAAGACACCAGCTAGGCCATGATACGGGACGGGAATGGACTCCAGGTTGACGTCGAGGGCCTCGGACTCCCCAGAGCATGTCTCAACCCTTGCCTGGAGACAAAGCTCCTGACATGTCGAAACCCATTATAGAATCTTGTGACGGGACCAGGAGATGAGGGGATCGTGCTCCTCCAACCACGGGTATCCGAGGATGATGGGGGTAATGATAGAGTGGTGATGAGGAAAGAGATGACCTTGGTATGATCCTTGATGGAGAGAGTGATGGGTGAGGTTCGGTGAGTAATGGATCCAGTGGCGAGGGGTCGACCATCGATGGCAGTGATGTGGACGGGTTGAGATAACACCTCAGTTTCAAGTCTCAACTAAGCAGCAAAAGCCTGATTGATGAAATTGCCAGCAGCCCCCGAATCAACGAAAGCAGTGGTCATGATCTGTTGGTGGCTCAGTTGAAGACTTACCTATAGGGTTAGACGGGAAATGGTTGGAAGGCATGAACCGACGACCATCGGACCAGGTGAGAGCCTCCTACTCACCTTGTCGGCTCGTTTCCCGGACGGAGAGGTGATCGGGGGAGGCGCAAAAGGCACACAGACCTTCACGATAGCGTCATTCCCTCTCCGCCACCATCAGGAAAGTGCGTCCTATCTGCATGGGTTCCCCGGCTCCAGAGTGGGCCTCTGAGGATGAAGCTGGTGGTGCAGGCCTGATGGAAGATGTGGCTGGAGCGTGGATGTCAATGGCCCGGGTCCGGGGAGCAGGTCTGGGTAGGTTGTTCAACCGCTGGTCTATCCAGCGGCTGAGCTCGATCATCCCCTCGTAAATGTCAGGGAGTTCAAGCCCAGCCAGTTCGTTTTTCAGGCGGGACGAGAGGCCTTCGTAGTAAGCAGTGCATCACTCCAGGAGGTCTGCACAGCCATAGTCCGGAACTCAGCCGTATACTTGCTCACCGGACATTCTCCTTGACGAAGGTGGTAAAGTCAGGAGTCCACCACCACTTCACCCTCAGGGTGTTGAAACGCGGCCTTGAGTTGTTTAGTGAAATCGGGGTAGGAATAGGCAATTTCATTTCCAGGCCTCAAGACCGCAGTGGCCCACTCAGCTGCCTGTCCGGTGAGGAGGGAGGAGAGAAGTGCGATGCGGCTTCGATCAGTAGGGTAGCACTGGGGCTGAAACTCAAAATGAAGAGAGAGGTTAGTGAGACAAACATCGCACTTCCCATCCGTCCCGTTCCATTTTTCAGGTAGAGCTATTTTTGGAAAGGTTGAAGGAGAAGAGGGAGGAGGAGAAGAGGCTTGGATTGCTGGTTGGGAGTGTTGGTCAGCAGAACGGTCACGTGAAGCCTGACGCAGAGTGAGCTGGTTACTTAGGCAGTTACTTATGCAGTTTATATGAGAATGCTCCCGAGAGGAGTAGAGATTCCCACCAAAGGAATCCGCGTTCTCACACACACAGAGAGAGAGGAGAGAAGAGGTTCCAGTGAACCAGAAGTACTCACGGTACCGTAAAGTCGAGGAGGGACACAGGTTGGGCGTGGAACTCAATGTCTGTGTACAGATGAATCTTCTCTTCCTGTTTATATACATTAAACGTGTGTCACTTCTGGGACCGATTAACATCATGTGATCTGGTGCGTGTGACAATATAAGACATATAAAAACAAACACATAGACATAGATTAAGAGAACTCATAGAGTGCATTAGAAAAATCTGATTTAAAAAAAAAGTCTAAAACCGTTATTTGCTCTCCTACTCGCTTGCCGTTTGCTGCTCTTTCACTCGGTCGCTCTCCGCACCCCTCCCTCTTCGGATTTTCTCCACCCACTTGTGGGCAGAGACCATCCTGAAAGTCCTGCCGGGTATTTAAAGTACAATAACTTTGGTTCTACGTGACATAGGAACACCAAACAAAGGTCAGCATGACATCTGACACCTCGAACACCAACACAAACTGTGGGAACTTCCATATTAACCCATTTAATCCCAATGGTCACAAAAGTGACCAAATGTTTTTTGTTTTTCTGGAGGATCCAGTATTTTTTCTTTTGGGTTTGGTTGACATGTTTTACTTAAAAATGAAAAAATAGACAGTCTTAATTAAACTGTATCAAGATCATGTGACAAGTGTGAAAGGTCAAGTGACCAGATCAGTTTACTTAATGTTTGCACCTGTGAAGGGAAATGTCTTCCTCAGAGGTCTATAAAAGAAGGTAATTAAAATATCTTAATTTCCAGAAAACAATATTATATTTGGTACATATACTCTTGAAGGGGTCTACTACTGATATATGTTGAGAATTACACTCCTGTTTATATATTTTGCTATTTTACAATTGTGACCGCTAGCATAATACATTGTACTGAATGCAATAGACATGTTTTGGCAATTAATGTAAGTTAATATTGACTTTTTTTATACAGTTTAAAATTATCTGATGCGTTGGACCTACCTGACTTACAAGACCCCCCATATGATGTTTGTAGCATTACTGTGACCCACTCACTTGAGAGAGATGCAGTGGAAAGTGACTGTGATAGTGATGGTTTAGACAAGGGATTTTTGGGAGAAACACATCATTTGCCAGCAAGGCTGCTGAATGGCATAGCGGAGGTGACATTTCAAGGGGATGACACTGAAATTTTTGACAGCCAGCTGGTGTGCCCCCCCACATCCCCATTGCCCAATCCAGGTCCTACCACACAGGCACCTCCCACTTCAGATCCTATCACACAGGCACCTCCCGCTCCATCTTGTATGATGGACAATCACAAATCGCATCACGGGTGCCCCCATCTCCCTCTCCTCTTTGCTAGGCTGATACCCCTTCAGGTCCTTCCACTCCATCTGTGTTAAAAGAGATCCCAAAACACAGTAACAAACAGAGAGCTCCTATTGAAAACATTTCCAACAGGGACAGGGTTTTTAAAAGATCCAAATGCCCAGCTGCATCATGGAGCCCTACTGTGGAGGGCACACTCACCTTCCTGATACAGGCCTTGCATGTCTGCACAATGTTCTGTTCACTTATGTTAATCAATTCCGTAAAGAGCCTCGTGGAATGACAGAGATCCTCACTGAGCAAGAAAAGCTGCTAGTACGGTGGAAAGACAAAAATGTGGTGACCATAGCATCAAATTCTGGAGAGACGTTTCTGTGGTTCCTGTCAATGGGTGGAATAAGGAGAAAAAAAGGTATGACAAAAGTCTACAGCCCACATGTGTCTTCGAGTAAAACAAAAACATGGGGGGTGTGGCTCATTGAGGATCTCTGTCATTCCACGAGGTTCTTTATGGAATTGCTTAACATCAGTGAATGGAACATTGTGCAGAAAACACTGCCTGAGTGTACCAAGGCAACCATGACCAAGCTGTGTCATCTCATCAAGAAGATCGAGAGATGTAAACAGGTTGTCATTAACAAAGTGGCACCCAGGAGGTACCTCAGCCTGTTCAGCAAGACCCAGGACAACACTTTGGCCCTGTCCAAGGCCTGTATCAGGAAGGTGAGTATGCCCTCCACAGTAGGGCTCCATGATGCAACTGGGCATTTGGATCTTTTAAAAACCCTGTCAGTGTTGGGAATGTTTTCAATAGCAGCTCTCTGTTTGTTACTGTGTTTTGGGATCTCATTTAACACAGATGGAGTAGAAGGACCTGGAGTGATATCTGCCCGGCGAGGAGGAGAGGGAGAGGGGTGTGCCCGCGTGGTACAAAATGGAGTGGTATCAGCCCGGTGAGGAGGAAAGGGAGATGGGGGCACCCACATGGTGCGAGATGGAGTGGTAAATGCCCGCGTAGTGTGACATGGAGTGCCCGGCTACAGGAAATTTTGGAGGGGCGATGTTGCGGGGGATGGGGATGGGAGTTGAGAGGGGGGGGGGGGGGGGGTTAAAAATGTCCCTGTTGTTAAATCAAAGTGCTCTCCAGTT
>JBBJLS010115326.1:0-18327 GCA_037577275.1 Bryconaethiops microstoma
CACACACGGGGTCGAGTCTGATAGAGTGGGTGTTTCCAATGAAGTGTTTCTGATGAAGCATGTTATACCTTTTTTTTTGTGTGTGTGTGTGTGTGTGTGTGTGTGTGTGTGTGTGTGTGTGTGTGTGTGTGTGTGTGTGTGTTTGTGCAGCCGTCTGATGAATAGGCTATTTATTGTAGTACATTTGGACACTTAGAAAAAATCCTGTGGGCCTGTATTTTTATTGTTACGTTATATGCCTTGACCACACTGAAAAAGAAATAAAGTAATGGGCCAGAAATAAAAAAATGTTGTCTTACTGAAATGGCCAATCAACTCAAAAATAAATAAGTAAATTAATAAGTAAGTAAGTGGAAAATAAATATTTCCTACCAGAAGAGGGCAGTGTTAGTCCACAAACTTTAAGACCTAAGACATGGCTACAAAACATTTCCAATCAGGTCAGACAAGTACACATGCTCCACAACATCCCCACTTGACCACTGTCTCGAACAAGACCACAGGTGTGCAAAACAGCGTTTTCTGCATCTCTGTGACAGGGTCAGACATGCTCATACAGTGCAGGACAGGGCGCCATATGTTGGTCCACGGGAACATTAGTCATAGAATTGTTAAGCAGCATTTCAGGCTTTGTGTTTGAGTGGGGAGAGCAGGATCTGGCACCTTGACTGTTTGAGAATGGCTGGAACAGACGGCTGGCCATGCGAGGAGGGCCATTAGTGGATGCTGCGGATTACAAGAGATGTCAGTCAAGGGCAATAAGAGCGAGTGTGTTTGAGAGGATGAAACACAAAACTTAACAGACCAGATAAATTGAACGTATCAGGTGATCGGTATAATGGATTTAGTACAATTGTTCACATCGATGAATTCTCCAGTCTTTTTCAGCCTAACCTTAATCTGAAGTTTTTGTATGGTATCACTGAGCTAAATTGACACATTTATCACTGCTTAGAGGAGAACAAAAAATACACACATACACACATATATGTTTGAAGTAAGTGTTTTCTGTTCTCTCCTCTGTACAGGGAAGCATAACGAAATTATATGATACAACTGCAGCGGATACAGATAAGGTTAAAAAACATACTAGAATATGCCTTTAAATTGCTTAATGCAAATAATCTGGTTATTTACTGTCAGTATGCCAAAGTATCTAGCTCTCAAAACAAAACATGCAAAAATATGGACTGACTCTGGTCTAAAATGTCAAACTAGAAAGCTCTGAGCTGACAGACGTACATTCATTGATCAGCACTGTCCATTTCACTATGTGAGAGAATAAGAAAAATCAGAGTACTACAAAGAGTACATTCTGGTGTAATAAAATCACGCTAAACAACAAATTAATCAGCTTCTGATTCGCAGACTAGTTAAATGCACCATCTGCAGCTGTGTCCTTGACATGTATTGTCTTGTTTTTGTTGTTTAATCTTCAGATACTTGTTTAGGTAAATCCAGATACTTGTTTAGGTGTGCCCTTACATCTTTACCCTAGTGCGTACAAACCTTTAGGGTATTTCAAATTAAAGTCAAGTAAAAGTCAACTTTATTGTCACCTCTTCTCACCACAGCCATGAGTGAACAGTAGTAACTCTTTATTTTATGGTCGGCTTCCTATCAATTAATTAAGAAATGAGCTTCGAAATGTTGTATAAATGTATTTATATGATGTGCTAATAGGGCCTTCTGCAAATTAAAAATTAACTGTTTGTTTACTAATGAGTTAATTAATTATTAATCTTTGCTTTCACAGTGACCAAAAGTAAATTGTCAGTGTCAGAAAAAGGAGAATATCCAGTTATCCAGGAGAAGGAAAAACATAGTTAACTTATTATGTAAGGCAATGTAAAGTGATTATATTTATTTTGACCCATTGTAAAAGGCAGCAGGCATTTTCAGTTTTATTGCAACAGTAATGAAATGCTACTAAATGATCATATTTCATAAACTGTACTGTGTTTTTACAGTAATGTACAGTTTACAGTCACTTTGTTTTCTGAAAGGTTTGAATTATTTTGCTGTGAAGTCTGGATGTTAATGCCCATATTATGCAGTTTGTGACCTGAATATATATTTTGGAAGTACTTACTGTGGAACAGTCAGTGGTTATTCGGGAATGCTTTTTAATAATAATAATAATAATAATAATAATAATAATAATAATAATAATAATAATAATAATATATTCTATTCATAAGCGCCTTTCACAACTCTCAAGGTCACTTTACAGAAGTTATCCAGAAATAAAAATTAAAGAATAGATATATTAAATTAAGAAGAGTTTATAATCCTTTTAAGAGTACATTCTATTACAAATAAATGTTTTAAGTCTTTTTTTTTTTTTCAAAGCAGACAGTGGATTGTGTCATCCTCAGATGTTCAGGGAGGGCGTTCCACATTGGGGACCTTAAGCGCAGTTAGTTTAAGCCGCTCTCCACGGATACGGCGGGCCAGCTGAATATCTTTAGGCGTGATGACTCTCTTGGCGTGGATCGCGCACAGGTTTGTGTCCTCGGAACAGACCCACCAAGTAAGCCTCGCTGCCTGCAGGGCCATGACAACGCAGCGGCGCCCTGGAAGCAGTCTTGAAATCCTGAGCGATCTGACGCACCAGGCGCTGGCGGAGGAAGGGCAGCTTGCGGATTTTTGGTAACGGCGGGTCTCTCGGTGCCGGGCCTGTAACGGTGAGGTTTCTTCACGTCGCTGGTAGCCGGAGCGCTCTTGCCAGCAGCCTTCATGGCTAGTTGCTTCCTGGGTGCCTTACCATCGGTGATTTGCGGGCGTTCTGCTTTGTTCTTGCCATACTTGCGAAGTGAGATGGTGTTTTGCCAGAAGAATAATACTGAAAATAATAGTAAAATATATAGACTATACAATACTATGTATTGATATGATGAATATTTACATTAAACTTTAAAAAGTTCCAAACAATTTTTCTTTGCTTTGGCACAAAATCAGACAGTTTTTCTTTCACTCCAGGTGCAGATGATTAGCCAAGACATATTTGTCCAGATTTTGCCCAGACTTTGGTGTCCAACACTAAAATTTGTCACCCAAAAAGAATTCTTTAAATATCCTACATCCCCAAATCTTCTCTCCGCACACTCAAACTGCATCCGGTAGTGAGTCTTGTCAGTGGTTTAGAACACACTATGACTTACTGCGAGCTATAAAAACTATTAAAACCTGGTCAAATACTGCATGCAGCCTTTTTTAGATAACTGACCCTGTTTTGACCATAACAGGAATCTGAATGCTGATGTAGACTTGTGGCAATAACCATTATAAATATGGGAGGAATCTGATCCAAGATCAGTCCTCTTCAGGCTATACATAGTGATGAGGTTTTGTTCATTGTTAGAGTAAGATGCATTGAGTCACCTTGTGTTCTAAACCACATCAACAAGTCTGCTCCACCTTACTGAAGAAATGGATGCAGTTTGAGCAGGTTAAGGAAAGTTTTGAGGATGTATTGACTTCTAGTGTTACAATAACTTCAGCGCTAATTTGAAGAAGCTGCATCTGGAGTAAGTGGGATAAGTAAATTAGTTTTTTGCCATAATATTAGGAAGGCATGTTTTTCCACTTCAGGTCTTGCAAACACTTTAATGAAGACCATTTAAATGTAGTTAGTGTTGAAGCAGTTTCAAGATGATTTGTAGGCATTTTTACAGTAAGGTATTAATAGTTAAATATGTTCCACTCTAACCGTGGTCTTGCGATGTATTTACGATGTCTTTGAAATGTTTTTTTTTCATCTGCACACTATTTTAGGCCATTTGTTCTATCGTAAAGATCATACTGATGTCTTTACACCATTACCACTAAATATGCCATATGAACTTGAGTTTGACTAACTTTGTTAAAACTGATCAATGCCTTCTTCAGGACTTGCTTATAAATGTGTTACCGATGCCATCAGTTTATCAATGTGGTCAGAAAATGACTGTAAATGCAAGTTGAGCAGTATTAGTGGAGGAGTGAATAGGGCAGCGACTGCTTTGGAGGCTGCGCTGGTCCTCATTGTAGATGGTGTACTTCTGCTGTTGAACTAAAGCGAGGCACAAAATGTCAATCTTCTTTCTGTGTTTGACTCTCTCGCTCTCTCCCGCTCTCTCTCTCTCTCTCTCTTTCTCTCGTTGCCTCCCCGTCTCCCTCTCAGAAGGTGAAATATGTCCCTCGCTAAATCTACAGCAGCTCAAGTTAAAGTCATTGTTTGACACACACTTGCAGACACACACACACACACACACACACACACACACATTCAGGCTCCCCAAGCTATCCCATCTCATTCCCAAGCAGGCAAGAGATCATGACGGATTGATCCAGAAGCCCGCGGTGCTGTCAGAGCCCATCCAGATATGGAAGACCTTTCAGCACAGACTGGCTAATTAATCTGCTCCCCTGAGCCGCCACACTGCGCACTTTCTCTCTTTCTATCTCTCTACCTGTCTCTCTCTTTCGCTTCACTTTCTCTCTCTGTCACTTCTCTCTCTCTTTTTTCCCCACGACAGTTATCTCTCTCAGCATCTCTTTCTCACTTTATCTCTCCTTTATTTCTCTTTATCCTGTCTGTCTCTACCCTGTCTCTCTAAACACTTTCTTTATTTCTGTCTCTCTCCTAACAGTGGTTGCAGAGACAGATGGAGTACAGGTCTAAATCAGCCAGACTGTCAGAAAAGACAGCATCTTTGCTTAAAGCCCAGCAAGACGGAGCATATCACTTCCAGAAATCGGCTCTAATGGAAACTTCCCCCTGTGCTGTCTGAAACCGACGCTCTAGATTCCTGCGGCTGGAGAGGTCTCTCTCTATTTCTCCCATTTAGTCGTCTTATCATGAGCGATTTTCAGCATGAATAACTGGATTTTGGCTATTTTCTATTCTTATCCTGCCTCTCCTTTCCAATCAATGCTGATGAAAGATTTCCATCTGCCCCAGCGCCTCCATGCCATACACAGAACATCTGGAAGGAAAGCGATAACAACCTATTATAAGGCCTGCAGGCTGTGCTTGGTGTTGAAGAAGCTGCACAGCTTAAAGGACAACTTCTCCCACAAATGAAAAGACTGTTGAATTCTAGTGGGAGCCAGTTTGCATTATGCGAATGAGAAATTCTGGACTGCACGCACAATTCATACCATATGTTGCTCTAAAAACTCCAGAACAGTGTTAATTAAAACATATATGCAATGTATATATGCAATAACATATAGCACATTAGATTTGTAAAGAAAAAAATATACAGTGAAGTTAAAGCACAGATTATTGCTTTTCAATAATCAAATCAAAAGTGTAGAAATAACTGCCCGTTTATACCTACATACATACATTTTTCATTTTAGATAGCAAATCAGCCAGCTGCATGTCACTACTAAAAAAATGTAGTGTTGTGTCTGAACTTCATTTGGACACATCAGATGAAGCCTGAAGTCTGAGTGAAGGAAAAGGGAGTTGTGGAGAAAAAGAAACTGAAGATGTTCCCAAGAACACTGCCTCATCGGTGAAATATGGAACAGGTATGGCTGCCAGTGAATCCTACTCACTCATCTATATTGATGGGATTGCTGCCTCTGGGAATCACCAGAATTAATTCTGAGCTCTACAGAAGCATCTTAACTCTTCAGATCTAGCAGGCTTCAACACTTACTGGGTAGTGTCTTTCAGCTGGACAAAGCATAATCACTGAAGCTATTATGGAGTTTTTCAGGGCCATGCAGAATGTACTAGATGTAGAATTAGTCAACCAACCCAGCTCCTGTTGAGTATGCATTTCAGTTACTAAGAAAAACTCTGAAGGCCCTCAAAATAATCAAGAACTGGAAATGGTTGCATTACAGGCCTTGCTGTGCATCTCTGAGAAACCCTCTGGGGGTGCCTATGGGTCCTAGATTTTTAAGCAGACTTCAGGCTGTTATTGATTATCAGAAAGTGCTAAATACCACAAGGTTTGTTAAAGATAATTGTCATTTTGTCCAATAAGATTTGGAAGGACTATGTATAAAAAGGGTTGGGATTCACCCAATGTAGATGCAAATGTCCCTTAACCTCATAGTTAATGTTTCAAATCTAATAGGCTATCATTCAGAGCCAAAAAACTGTTGTATCACCATCAATGGAACAAGTGAAACACATGTCAAGTGCACGGCTTGGTTTTGAACTGTAAAAAAATAATATTAACAGTTCTCCAAATATTAATAATACTTCTAAATAATAATTCCCCCTGTATACCGTATCCTTTTACCACTTCTTGTCATTAATTATCTATACAGTAATATACAGAGCTTCCGGTAGCAGAGCTCTGGGTTTAATGAGCTAGCAATAATCTCGAGACGCACTCTTAACACCTATTATAATTCACCCAGTGAAGTCAACTTCTTCACTACTTAATCTTTAATGATCATGTGTTAAACAACATCTAAGCTCCCTTGCGCAGCCCAAGGACAGACGCACAGGCAAACAGACCAGCAGGCAGGTCTCTTTCCAAAACAGAAAACTGGTGCTTTATCTGCTCTTAGATTTTTTTTAAGTCAAGCCATAGCATGGCTTAAAGGTTTTTTTATTTCCTTGTTATTTCATGTTGTTAGGTCATATTAAGTTTGATTTTTTAACCACAATATTTAAATGACAAAATTCTTGTTTAATACATTGGAGTGATTCTTGCCTGCCTTTGACTTACATTAAAATATTTTAACTTAATGCATAATATGGACCAATAATCATACGGTCAGCTACACATATTTATCTTAATTGTAAGTACGCTACACAACAGTTTCCATAAGTGCTGGCATAAGTGCTACTAACATGCCATTTAAACAGATTTCTCTGGCCTTGCCACTACATAAAACAAAGACGGCAAATTAATCAAACTGATGTATACTTTCCTGTCTCTGAAAGCAAGCCTTACAATTCCTTGACATTTTTGAATATTTCTTTGCATGGTCAATATCTTTAATGCTCCCCTCTAATTAAAATGTCCATTATTCGGCAATGGAGACAGACATGTTGCGTAGTGCATATGACGTTTCCATGGATAAACCATTTCAACTTTGTCTTCTGTGACTCCTGAGAGTAATTGTGCTGTAATATCACCAGTAACTCCTGACAGGTGATCACATTCCTCCAACTAATTTTTAATTAGTTTCATCCCTGCCCCCCTCCTCACACACACACTCAACACATGTTGTGTTGTCTGGACTCTCAATACAGTGCCTCATACGAGTAGTCAAATACAAGCATGGCGTGAGGGCCGATCTATTCCTTTTGTCAGTTACGAAGCCCTGAGAGGGGTCTCCTCCACCTCTCCTCTACCTGACGGTCCCACATGCACTCCATTTCCCCAGGGAGCTCCTTTATGGCTAATTTCACTAATTTCCTCCAGCTGCTTTGCGAGATTTATTTTGATCCTTTGGGAAAAAGAAAGCTACGGAGAGCTAGGAGAGTAGAAGAGGAGGCCACCCTAAGCTCTCACCCCTCCCTCTCTTTCTCTCTCTAATAATAAGCTTGTTATTTGTTTCCATGCTAATAAAACCACAGCTGTCGCCAAGCAAAGACACCTCAAAGCTGCTGTCGCCATGCAGTCGCTACAGAGACAGAACTAGCGCCATCAAGCTGAGAATTTCGTGACCCTGACAACATCCGGAGACCCAGATATGCATGTGAGACTAGATGAGGATAGAGCAAAGGAGAGGGCCACCATTTGCACATTCTGGAAGGAGAAGCCCAAGAGTAGATTTTAGTGGGATAAGTAAAGGAAGCACAGTGGCACCTATTCTTATGTTAAATAGAGCATTTCATGACTTGAAAAATCTATGGACCAAAATTTAGTTTGGTTTAATAAGAAATTAAAGCATGCAGTAGACAAAGTATTCACATTCAGAGTGCATTATTAATTTCAAGTGTTATTTTACACACGTACAGTTAGATTGAATGGATCTATTTTTTTTTTTCATTTTTTTGAGCATACATTAGCAATGCAAACTTTTTCCAATCTGTCTCTTCTTGATTGACGTAGTTCAGCTATTTTGTAGGTGCCTGGCATGAGTAATTTATGCAATTTAACAAAAATTGAGTAGTGTACTACAGTATTGTTTTATTAGGCTGAATGGATGTAACAGTCTTTTATTATCTCATATCCACTTGTTTTTAGTTTCTACCCACCTTGTGTTGAATCCTAACTGGGGTTTGTCACAAAGTCAGCTAATTTGCACCTAAGTTCAATGTAACCCTGCATTTTGTGTCTCATGACATTGGATCACTTTTTTACAGAGTTCCGGTACCATGGCAGCTAAAGCTGCATGCCTCAATTGTTCCAGGGTTAGTTAAATTTGGGAAAAGTTCACTCTGCTTGTAGACCAATAAGAGAGAGCTTCTGACGGAGACTGTCAGAGTATCTGATGGAGAGATGTATGGAAGTCTTTCTTTTAACCATCATGATGTTCTTGATTTTAGCCACATGTAGAGTATAGTTTTTTAATGGAGGAAGGAACTCATACAGCATAAATATAAAGAATATAAATATAAATAAAAAAATAAATATTAAATAGTAATATTACATAAAAATATTAATCTAAATAATTAAACATTTAATATTATATAAAGAATAAAAACAATTACTGTAATAAGCACTAAGAGTGACAACAGCATTGCTTTAAATGGATATAAATGCTTTACTTTCTATATATTTCTGTATATTCTTTCTTATAAGTCAATGGACTCAGTGGTAAACAACCTTAGTTAACGGAGAAAGCAGTTAATCACTTTTGTTCAGTATTTATACATCCCTCTATTTGCTTTTGTGCTCTGACATGTGTTTTGTCCCTTTTGTTTGTTCGTTTGTCTCGTAAGTGCCTTTCTGTTTTGTTCCCATTCATGGATTCCACCATCTCTCTCCCTGCCATTCAACCCCTTTTGTAGACCCAGGATTTAATAAACACGACTCAGCATGTCTGACTAGCTTGCCGCCATGTTACTATGAGTTTTTTTTTCTAGCATTTTGTAAAGCTTGTCCAACATTGCAGCTGTAGTTACAAAATACTGCAGTTGAACGCAGAGAATTCATTGGTCAATTGTGAAAGCCCTGGCCTCACTAACCCAATCCTGACCAACAACACATAAAAATTTTGACTGTTTGCTTTATCCTGTCCAATCCAAAGCACAATAGAACAAAAGCAATGAACTGAAAACCCTCAGATATATTATTTAGAGCAATAGTCTCAAATCTTGAATCCTTCAAAGAGACAGACAAAGTAGAGCCCTGCACGGGACTATTTTTATTAATCCCGCTCCCGTGGAATTTCTAACCATTACTGTCCGCTCCCGCCCACTTTCTCTGTCAGTCCCGCCTACTCACTTTCAGTCCCGCCCGCTCTCGGTGTCATATATGAAAATATATTTTTAAAGTGAAAAAATCCATGTTCTGTTATTGAAAGTTAGTGGTGCACACTGGCTCGTTCACATTTGATGTGAAACACAAAAAGAATTAACTCGCATTCTCCTCCTCACCGCTGTCTACTGTCTCTCTCACTGACTGAGGGGACAGACAGACGCTCCACCTGACTGTCGCGTCTGTCGTCCTCTCTGATTTCACATAATGGTATTATCCTATATCCTCACATGTGATTGGCCACAAGGCTGCCAATGAAAAAGTTCTGCTGTGAGCAGAGCTGAGCCACTGAAAGTGAGAGCCGAGCAGCAAAAGGAAAAAAGGTGGGGAGCGGCTATCACTCGATGGGGGTCGGCTCTTCTGATTCACTACAAAGTAGCTTTTGTCCCGCCCGCTGTCTCTGTTGCTCCCGCTCCTGCCTGTGGCAACCATAAACCGCCCAATCCCGCAAGATTTGCGTTGGGTTCTGCGGGACCCGCGCGTTCCCGCTCCCGATGCAGGGCTCTAAGACAAAGAAAAAAAACTGATTCTTCCTTGCCTTCACTCCAAAAGTCCCTTTTGTTTCTTTTATTTGAAATAGTGTATGACACCAAGGGTGTTTCACACACTGATTATTGTAATGAAGTATTATCAGTTGTGGGAACGCAAATCACCTGAATAGTTTTAAAAAAGGGACTAGAAGATGTTCCTTGGAGTGGAACACTGGAACACTAAATGCTTCTGGAAAATAAAAGTAAAAGTAAGTCAGCTGGTAACCAACTGGCTGATGTAAGAAAATAGAATGAGAATATGCCCTTGGCATATTCTCATTAAAAAGATGGAATTTTTTGTCAGTTAATTTGATTTTCAGTACAATCTGGGTCACATTAATTATTCCACACATTTGACATCACATTTGGGTTTCAGAGCATAACCATCAGGGCCCTTTATGCCCTTTCACAGCTTTTTAAAGAGTTATTTCAGTTAAACAGAAACAAAACAAAAGACTAAATTCTTGAAACAGAAATAAGAAGTTTTCCCTGAAGGTATCTTTGTACATACTGTCAAGAGTGTTTTTCTCATTTTGAGAGAATGATTTAAGACTTAGTGCCTGAATTGAATTACCTCTTAGAGGTCTACTTCTAAGAGCTTTGGTTGGCAACTGTTTGCTTTCAGATTGTTTATAATTACATTACATTACATTAATTACATTACAATACATTAATTTGGCAGAGACTTACAATAAGAGGAACACTGAAGCTTCAGGACAGTGTGAGAGCCAGAGGTGAGTTCTAAGTGCTAAAATCTTTATGTAGGAGTAGTGCAAGAAAATAGATGCTCTTTGAACAGATGAGTCTTCAGGAGGTTTTTGATGACAGAGATGATTCTGCTGCTCTGGTCAGGTTAGGCAGCTCATTCCACCAGTGCGGAACCACAAAAGAGACCAGTCTGGACTGGGTTTGCCTTGTGTGTAGGGATGGCAGAGGCAGATGATGTTCCTTGGGGGAGCGGAGGGAGTGAGTAGGAACATAAGGCTGAATGAAAGGATTAAGGTAGCTGGGTGAAGACTCAGATGTCACTCTGTAGTTTAATTAGAAGCTTGAATTTAATAATTTGAGTAATAGATGATTTATATTTGGCTATCTAAGTGGAACTTAATGTTCAGCTCAAATCAGAGAAATCCATTTTTCTATGCTGTAGTTAATGGAAAAAACTAAAACTGATCTCTTATAACAATGTGGCCTATGAGATTAAATTCTGCTCATACATGATATAATTGATCAGCCAAGGCATGTTTGGATTCAAAATTTGGATAAGAACTAACACTTTTCGGCCGACCCATTCAAAATTTGAAAAAAGAAAAGATGGCTTTAACCCTTTTATCTCAAGCCATCCGATGCCCGATTTCAAATATGAAAGTGGTTCCATGAATCTGACAACCTGAATAGTATTATATAATGGGTTAAAACATTTTTCAATGGGAAATTACTTCAAATTTTGACTAAATGGCTTGGGGAAAAAAGGCTCTCTCCGCAGTCTTAGAAAGAGCAGAGAAGAGATAACTTGACATATCTGGTCGATGAACTGGGGTGAGACAGTTTTAAAACTTTATAACTTTATAATGCCATTAAAGTCCCTGTTGGTGTAATACTTTTGTCCACATGGTGTATGTACAGTGGGGGAAATAATTATTTGATCCCCTGCTGAATTTGTGAGTTTGCTGACTTACAAAAGAATGAACATTCTCTAATTTATGAGGAAGTTTCATTTTCATGGAAAGAGACAGAATATTAACCAAAAATCAAGAACAAACATGTTACATAAAAGTTATGAATTGATTTGCACGTCATTGAGTGAAATAAGTATTTGATACCCTACAACCCAGCTAGACTTCTGGCTCCCACACACTGGTTGTGTGCCCATGTTGCACACAGATTACAATCAATCAATCAGTTACAGATACTCTTGATCTTAACCTATGTGTATAAAGCACATCTGTCAACAGAATTAGTTTCTTCCAAATCCAACGACCAAAGAGCTGTCAAAGGATGTCAGGGACAAGATTGTAGACCTTCACGAGGCTGGAATGGGTCAAAAGACCATCAGTAAGAAGCTTGGTGAGAAGGTGACAATTTGTTGGTGCGATTATTTGGAAATGGAAGAAATATAAAATGATCAGCAAATGTGGGGTGGTGATGGCCTAGTGGTAGGATACTTGCCTCTGGACCAAGAGGTCATGGGTTCGAATCCTACCTCCAGCACACCACCACTGGGTTCCTGAGCAAGACCCTTAACCCCCAGTTGCTCCAGGGAGACTGTCCCCTGTAGTCAGGGAATGGAAGTCGCTTTGGATAAAAAGCGTCTGATAAATGCCGTAAATGTAAATATAAATGCCCTCAGCCTGGAGCTCTATGCAGTATCTTGCCTCATGGGGTGAGGACGATCACGAAAAAGGTGAGGGATCAGCCCAGAACTACATGGAAGGAGCTTGTTAATGATCTGAAGGCAGTTGGGACAACAGTCACTAAGAACACCACTGGTAACACATTATATCATAACGGACTGAAATCTTGCAGTTTCCGCAATGCTCAAGTAAGCACATGTACAGCCAATCTTAAGTTTGCCAGTGAACATCTAAAAGATTCAGAGAGGGCTTGGGAGAAAGTGCTGTGGTCAGATGAGACCAAAATCGAGCTCTTTGGCATCAACTGGACCTGTTAGGAGAAAGAGAAATGCTGTCAAACACAGTCAAGCATGGAGGTGGAAACATTATGCTTGGGGATGTTTTTCTTCTAAGGGTACAGGATGTCTTCACCGCATTGAGGGGCTCATTGATGGGGCCATGTACCATAAAATCTTGGACGAGATCCTCCTTCTCTCAGCCAGAACACTGACGGTGGGCTGTGGATGGGTCTTCCAGCATGACAATGATCCAAAACATACTGCCAAGGTAGCAAAGGAGTGGTTAAAGAAGAAGGTCCTGGAGTGGCCTAGCTAGACTCCATACCTCAATCCAACAGAAAATCTGTGGAGGGAGATGAAGTTTCGAGTTGTCAAGTAGCAGCCAAGAAACCTAAAGGATTTAAAGAGTTTCTGTAAAGAGAAGTGGGCCAAAATTCCTCCTAAGATATGTGCAAACCTGGTGACCGACTACGAGAAAAGTTTTACTGCTGTGCTTGCCAACAAGGGTTTCTCCACCCAGTACTAAATCGTGTTTTGCTTGGGTATCAAATACTTATTTCACTCAGTGAAATGCAAATCAATGTTTAACTTTTATGTAACATTTTTTTTCTTGATTTTGGTTGATATTCTCTCTCCATAAAAATGAAACTACCTCATAATAAAAGTCAGCAAACTTACAAATTCATCAGGGGATCAAATAATTATTTCACCCACTGTATATAATAATGAAAAAAGTATTTGTCAAAAAGCAGTAATGCACCCTTCCCTTTTTCTCTTCAGGGACTCCAGGAGGCTATACACTGGTTCTTCTCTCCATCACCTCAGAAATAAAGATAATAACTGTAGTATGTGTATGTAATTTAATTCTTCAAAAGTTTAGACACATATTACACTAAATCATCCTATGATTGTAATGTGGACACAGTTTGGGGAAGAACCTTTTCTATTCCAGCATGACTGTGCCCCAGTGCACAAAGCAAGCTCATGGCTGGATGAGTTCAGTGTGGAGAAACTTGACTGGCCCACACAGAGCCCTGACCTCAACCCTGTCTAACACCTTTGGGATGAACTGGTATGGAGATTGTTGTCCAACATCAGTGCCTGACCTCATAAATGCTCTACAGAATGAATGGGCACAAATTCCCAAAGAAACTCCAAACTCTAGTGGAAAGCTGCCCAAGAAGAGTGGAAGCTGTTTAGCTGCAAAGGATGAGACCAACTCCATATTAAAGTCTATATATTTGAATGCAGTGTCATTAAAGCGCTTGTTGACGTGATAGCCAGACATCCCAATACTTTTGTCCATATTGTGTAAAAAGTAATTATTATTTTAAATGAACAATGCACTCCAAATATATTTATTTAAGAGTTTTTTGTAAATCTTTCCCAACAACAGAGCATAGATAGGTCCAAGAACAAAATGTTATAAGAATTTCACAATAATGTTACCTTGTGATTTAGTACAAGAATGCATGTATGTTCACTGTTGCACACCTAGCAGTGATATGGACCTCTATTACTCTGTTACACCCCTAAAGCTCCATGTGCGCACCTAAACTCACCGCTCCCGGCTAGAAAATGTCTGATACAGCCAGTGAAAACAAGCATTTGATAACTTTAATCGCTGCCAAGAAGCACAGTAGGATGCCTAGCTGTCATTTGCTGCGCTGCCTTTGGAAGCGCAGGGGGGGAGAAGCACTACCTGAAGCGATGCTGGGTTGAATTACTTTCCAGTCAGTCTCTTGAAGGAAAAAAAAGAAAAAAAAGGGCAGCTTGTGGAGCATCTACATGAATTTTTCTTACAAATTAAATACAATTTGTCAGATTATCAACATGTCAATATACATACATACATATATATATATATATACATATATATATATATATATATGGAATTTGATGAAACTTTTGCACCACTAATTAAATAAACACAAAAAATTACTTGCCATTTACTTGTTGTGTAAAAGGCACCATATAAATAAAGCTGAGTTCAAAAGATAAATTCATGACCTTTTTAGTATTCACTGCTGTTACAGAATTTAACAAATAATTCAATTCTGCCTGTGGTCTTAAAGAGGGAAATGGCCTATATGAGCCAATCCGATGATGGAAGGTCAGGGGTCCTGAACAGTTGAGAGTTTATATTCCATAAGACATGCTGACACTCAATAATTTTACAACATTAGTAGTAGGGACAGAAGTGTGTGTATGTGTGTGTGTGTGTGTGTGTGTGTGTGTGTGTGTGTGTGTATGTGTGTCCTGCAGCTCTATAAATCAGGTGGACCTAATTCGCTGTCTTTGTGAACTAAAAGATTGTGTTCTGATATTCTCCCTCTTATCCTTCCTCGCTCTCTCCCTCTCTCTCTCATCAGAGCCTATAACTCACAGCCTTGCTGTAAAACCGGGATTCAGCAATCAATAGGACTCTTCATTTTGCTCTGCTTCTCTAAACCTCAACTGAATCTCTCTCTCTCTCTGTCCCACTCTCTCAAACACACACACTCTCACTGAGGAATCTGCAGGTGAGTGAGGTGAATATACACCACAAAAAAACCCCTCTTACCTTGGCATGAAGCACTTTATTTGCATGTCCGGGACACTTTTCTGCCTATTTTCCACTGCTTTTCAGCCTTTTGGTGAGTAAATTGTGAAGAACCTTTTTAAAATTAACTACCACATTATGAAAAAAGTTATTTAAACCTTTACGTAAACCTTTACCTTCTCACTCACACATCTTATTTACAAAAAAAATAATTCTATAGGAAACTAAAATTAATCTTTTTTTTCAACATTGCTCAAAGAACCCTCTAAGGCAGGGGTGGCCAACCAGTCAGAGACGAAGAGCCCAATTTTTTACTGTGATACAGCAAAGAGGGGGGGTGTCGAGGTGCGAGCAGAGGACTGCTCGGTGGGGGGGTGTTTACTTTCTTTTAAAAGGCGATTCAAACACTTCAGGTGACTCACAGTTGTCGGTCTGGCAATACTTCGACATCAACGTAAGAGCCGCATGATACCAGGCAAAGAGCCGCATGTGGCTCGCGAACCGCGGGTTGGCCACCAGGGCTCTAACGCATCGAGTATACAGTACTTCCCTGCATAATATTTCACTACAGTCCTCATAGATCTGGCTCCAGTGTCTTATATTGCTCCTTACAAAACTGTACAACCATGACTCATGACCTGTCAGAAAAAGGCAAATTTGAATCGCTCAAGGCACAATGTATAAATATAACCTCAATGGTAGATCATGGTCCTAAAGGTTCAATTATGCACGTTAAATGAGTTTTTAAGCTACACTACGTTCACTTTCCCAGGGGAAAGGGGAAGAGAAAATAAAGAAGCTGGAGGTAAGACACAATGCAATTTAAAGACTATAATTGCAGTGGAATATGGTACAGTTCTGTTCTCTAATTAAAGATAATGAAGAGATGTGCCTTGAGGGTACCAGCCCAATGACATTTGTACCTTGAAAAGTACCATGGGTAGTTATAATAACATATTAAATTTATTAATATTCTTCAACCACTTGCTTACATTAGACTTGGTTAAGATATTATTTTATAGATTGATGAGCCACTTCATTAGGTACACTGAACTTTCTATGTTCTCACCGTCTATTGTATCCACTTAACATAGAGGTGAACTTATCACTTTGCAGTTGCAGACATGTAAGGCCCAAGTGCCCTGTTCATCAATGGTCAGGAGCCAAACAAGACCACCTTTGGGCCAGTATCATTTTAGTGGTGGATAATTGTCAGCACAGCACATCACACAAATAATACCTCTGGGGTGGCTGGTGGCATTGTGGTAAGGGAGTTGCTCCTGTGAACAGAAGGTTGTGGGTTTGAATTCCAAGATTGCTAGTGGCACCACTGAGGTACCCTTGAATTTTGTGCTGTGTTCACATATGACAAATGGACACTTAACACTTTGCTCTTTACTGGTGGTCCTGGGCATTGATGAACAAGGTACAAGGGGGCATACAGAGAAACAGGTGGACTATGGTCTATGCGTTTATGATCAGGGGAGCTGATAAAAGGCGCAATGAGAATTAATACAAAGTAGGTGTAAGTATTGAAGTGGTTAATCAGTGAGTGTTTATAGTAGGGGCTTTAAGCCGAAACGGTATTGAACATATTTATTCTCTTATCCATTCTTTGCACATTTTGTTTTAATTATCGTTGACAGGAGCTTCCACCAAACATTTACTTAGGGTAGATGCATGCAAAAGCCTGTAGATTTTAAATTCAAAATAAATCATTAAAAGCAAAAATTCACCAAAAGCATCCCACCAAGCTTCCTTTGGTCTCTCCCACTCTCTGTCTGTAAACAGGAACCCAGCTCGACAATGAGTGAACAAATAGAAAGCCAGTATGGCTGCGGATGTCAGAAGATAGATCATTCCCATACTGTAGCTCCTTTGTCCTGGCCAGTAAACCTCACAGCCCATAATGGGAGACCCGGCTCACGCTGCACAATGCCCAGACCAATACTTCTCTGGAACACGGGCCACAACACAATCAAGAGATTGATGTGAACCCAGGGTGGTGATTGGTGTGAGATTTGCGACGGTGCTTTAAGAGTAGAAACTACCACTATATAGCGCATCCCTTACAGGGCCCATGGGCCACATCCGGAGAACACATAAAATACATCTTCCTGTCTCTGGATGGTGCGAGCACTGATGCAGTTTGGGTTTCTAGCAGCTAGCAGCCCTCATAGGGGAACGGGGGGGTGGTAGTGGTAGTGGTAGTGGTGGCGGGAAATGTGGTGTTGGGGGTGGGGTGCTCAGTGAGTCTGTTAGTGCTTTAAGTCATTTTACAATTTGAATGTCAACACTCCCCGAGGACCCAGACACACTGGTCACATTAGGCCTTTGCCAACCGATCTCAAGATCTGAGCAGTTAGAGCAAGTTTCTGCTGGAGCCAAGGGGTAAAACTTGCCCAGAGCCGCTTGTAAAATGGATCTGTTTATGTATAAGCAGAAATTCTATGTTATTTGCTGCACCCCAGTAAAAATAAAAACAAGCAGCGATATGCGATGTTCAAATGTACGTGAAAAAGACGAATAAATAAATCGGCAGTTATTATTCTTTGTCCTGGGCGTAAGTTATAATCAATTTAGAGGGCAGTGTGAACCCTGATACTTACTCAGTTCAGTACAGGCAATGGCTTAGAGCTAGTGATTTGAAATCTGTGCAAGAAGATAAGAGGAAGGAAGAGGTGTATCATGCCAGCGGGATCCTGTCAGGTTACTCTGCAGATGCTGCATATGGATAGATATGACATCTATGGTCAACAGATGGCACTGTTTCACAGAGAAAAGCAACCCTCAGTGCTCACAGCAGGAGTGCTGCTGTTTTATGCATCACAGTTTTGCTTAGATGTATTTGATAATTGATGCATGCTCATTTCGGGCGCATTCACACTGGGATTATTCATGCACAGTTACGTAAATCTTCTTGCAAATTGCTAGCGCCTTGCTTAAAAACCTGTTACTGTCTAGATGATCTCAGCTCTCGTCTGTGGCCCGATGTTAATCACTGCACACATACAGAGCCGGCTATACTGAAAGCATTTTGTTTTAGCTTTACATTGAGGGAGACTACTGCAGAGACTACTACACTGTAACTCATCAGCCAGAACAAATTAGTATTATTTTTTTATAATAATAATAATAATAATAATAATTATTATTATTATTATTATTAATAATAATAATAATAATAATAATAATAATAATAATAATAATAATAATAATAATATTATTATTATT
>JBBJLS010115344.1:0-18325 GCA_037577275.1 Bryconaethiops microstoma
CAAGGTTTAGTTTTTTTTTTTTTTTTTTTTTTGTCTTGTTCTTTCTAGTATTGTTTCTAGTTTAGCTTTTGGCCATCGTGCTACTTATTTCTTTTTTCAATAAAATCCTAAATATCATGATGTCTACCTGTGCCTTCAATAACCTGGGTTAAGCCAAATCGTGACACTAATAAACACTATTTACATATATCTAGCAGTTTAGCCCCATCCATTCAGTATCCAACAGTTTAACTCTGCCCACTAGGCCTTTGTAAGGTGTTATAAGGTGTGTTTGAGCTCAGACTTATTTACATATATCAGTCTAAAAGCTGATGCTGAATAGATGCATGCTCCACAGCACTTTTTTCTTTTTTTTCTTTTTTCTTTTAAAGTGAAATACCTATTTTACTGCAGTAAACTATAATGTTACGTTTAGGCCACTTTGCTCAGTAACTTCTCTCTCTTTTTTTTCAGATGAACTTAAAAAGCTCTGCTGTGACTCCTGAGAGGTAAAAGAGAAATGGATTATTCAAATTTTCTTGGTGAGATTAATGAGAAAAACGAATCTGTTTCTTTTCTGCTTAGCGAACAGGAAAACATACAGCACATACATGAGAGAACCAGCAGAGAGTGCAGATGAGACATTTTTGGTATGAAGGTGATGAGTTTTTATTGTAGAAGGTAAAACACAAGACCGGATTTACGATCTTTGTGTGCTTATTAAGATTTTACTTTTATAAGAATAACACATATAAACAGGCATGAGTCTGAAATGTCTGAGACAGGTCTGAAAGCATTCATTAATAAAATAAATAGTAAATTATTAATGCATTGTAAAAAGATGCTGAATATTTTTTTTCTAGGTATATCTTGAACTGTATCTACAACTGATTGGAACCTGCTTACACTACAGCTCTGCAGTCAGTGATGTATCTAGAACTGACTGAAACCTGATTACACTACAGCTCTACAGTCAGTGATGTATCTAGAACTGACTGAAACCTGATTACACTACAGATTTACAGTTAGTGGAGTATCTAGAACTGACAGAAAACTGCTAACACTGTGGTTCTCTAGTCAGAACCTTTTTTCTTCACTCAATCAGAATGTGACTAGAATGCTGTGAATGAGAACGCTGGGCTGAATCTGCCCAGATACCACAGTAAGAAATGTCCTGATTGGACTATTTTTTTGTTCAAGAATTTAATTTGTTTCCAACAGAAAGTTAATTATGAAGTAAGAGCAGAATTTAGAGTTTAAACAAACATGATTTTACTGAATAAACTATGGAATGAACTATTACAGAAACATGGATTTTTATTTCTCTGAAGAATGTGAGACCTTCTCTGAAGATCATGAGACCTCCTCTGAAGTTCTAAAAGTTATTGAGGGTTCCCCTCTTCTTTAGAACAATTAGAAGTTCTGAGGCATTTGTCCTTCTCCATGAACCTGTGGGAAAGAAGGAGGTTGTGTGTGTTTGTGTGGGTGGTGCTTGGAGTGTAAATGTCACACATGGACAGAATTAAAGGGCCTAAAACTCTCAGAGTGTCTTGTATCAGGGTTCTCTCAGGATCAATTATGTTAATCTAACCACACACACTCACTCACACACACACTCTGGACCTGAGGTCACCGCTGTTCTGTGATGAGTATCAGGTTCTCTGTCATTTGCTCTGATGATTTAATAATGAGGGGATTTTACACCGAACCCTAAAGACCTCTGCGTAAGATGACACTTCCAGGAGAATAATACACACACACACACTTCTTTTTATGCAGTGTAGAGATGTGGGTCATGCCCCAGCATGTATTGTACTGTGCATAAGTCACGACCCCCACATTTCTTTGTATTTTTCTTTAAATCCCCTTGTTGGTGCAAAAATCCTATTTTCTGTCTGTCAAACTGTCTTATCTTTGACTTAAGTAGATTAAATGAAAGAAACGTGTATAAAATATACGTGTATGAAAGAACAAATATACAAGGTGCCTAAAGATACAAGGTGCTTATATAAAGGAGTTCCAACCACTAAGCATTCAGCACCACCAGTATACTGATCACCGCCTAATCATCTGAAATCATCTGCACCTGCTTTTTCACTGGTTCAGGCCTTCAGTTAGATGTGCTTTGTTCTACTTCAATGATTCATACGTACACACATATGAATCATATGATTCATACGTGTGTCTTAACAAAAACAATCCTCTGAAACTGGTCAGGTTCAGGAACTGGACAGAAAATGAGAGTCTTTGAAAGAACTTTAGGAAGCTTGGAGAACTGTCTGGATCTCTGAAAGCAAAAAATGAAGAAATGGGGGCTCAATTGTTTTGCACAGCACTGTATGTACAGAGGGGACCAGAAATCTGAGGCTGTTTAAAATCTGAATTTTGGAAAATGTAAATGAAAGGAAAGTTTTGAGAGGAGAAAGACAAAGAAGAAACGAAGACCCTGCATTGTTCTGGGTCTGATTAGATTTACACAGCAGTGAGATTCACAGAGTTCAGCAGGTCAGATGGGTCCAGACTCTCAGGTGGACCTGATCTGCTGATTGGGCCCAGCTCAAGTCACCACTGTCATTAAAGACAGAAAGAGAGCACTGAGAAATTCTGAAATTCATTAAATATTTCATACATTTCTAATCATCACACAAACTATGCTGGTAATATAATTAATAATCAAGTATCTGTTGCACAATAGAACCAATTAAACTGGATTCCAGTCCACATGATTTAGAAGAAAACGTGACCCTTCAGACCAGCCCAACTTCTTCCATCACTCCATGGTCTAGTTCTTCATTGTAGAAGCTTCCTACATCGACAGGAGACTAATGTGCCCCATAAATATTTGAATATATGTATATGTATTATAATGATCATACTCTCTCACACACACACACACAGAGTGTGTTGTATGACCTCAGAATAGAAACAGTGTGGCCTGATTTGTCCTGTTTAAGTTGTTGACTCACCTGCAGCATGCAGCCTGAGGAATGCACACACACACACACACACACACACACACAAACGCACACACACTATGATTCATCCACTGTATACACACATATTTTACACTTTTACACAATGAATTTCATACTGTATATAATATTAAAGGCTGTGCAATGACTCAGTATCATGTGTGTGTGTGTGCTTGTGTGTGTGTGTGCGTATGTGAGTGTGTTTGTGTGTGAGCGTGAGCATGTGTGTGTGTGAGGGTATGTGAGAGAGGAGTGAGGTTTAATTTGATGAACTGAACAGCTGTTGAATGGGGGACCAGGAGCATGTGTGTATGTGTGTGTGTGGGCAGGGGATGGTATTCATCAATGCTATATCATTAATCTCTAATTGATTAATTAAAAGTGAAATCCAGAGGGATGCTGGGAAATGCAGTTTGATTGGCAGAGAGGATAAAAGACCTTAGTCTATTAATAGCAATAAATGTTCATTATTCTGATCCTGTGAGGCCCAATGGCTCCACGCCCCCTCCTTGCGCTTCCTCATTGGCTGCCCAGGAGCTGAGGTTTGCCGAGGCCCCGCCCACTGACCCAGCTTGGTGCCCGGTATTAAAATTAAAAACGCTTTTTTGCTTTTTCATTTGGTGTTACGTGGCATGAATGCACTGAGGGCAGAAAGGAAAAGGCGCAATAAAGCCAAGAGCACACGCATGCACACGCTGATCCACTGAAGCGTGAAGCATTTCTAAAGGGATCTGAAAACACACACATGCTAAAATGCTCCGCTCAGTCATTTTTAAATCAATAGTTTGGCATAAAAAAGCAGCTTCTGACGGTAAACAGTCAGCATGTCCTGTAAATGCAGCAGCCTTCCTGAGCCCACGGTTCTAGATAACATTATGCAGGGTCAGAAACCACGTAAGCAAATATGATGGAGAAACTGAACACCTCCACACCGAAGCTTCCGATTCAGATATTAAGTCCCACCTTGAAAAGTCCAGCTTACAGCTTAACTGCCCAGCACCCACCAAATGAGGAGCTGCAGTCACACACATACAGACCCTATACCAGAACTAGAATCAGAAAACTTTGTTGATCCCGGAGGAATTTTTTTTTTTCAGAATCAGAAAGGAGTTACCAGGTCTTGCCATAAGGACAGGCCTCACACTCCTGATGAGACAGACCCCTAACACTGCATACACTCATGGCCCAGGGGAGCCGATAAAGAGACCTACAAGCAGAAAGTACAGGCCGCATGGTCCTGAGCAGCAAGGCTGGCATGAATCAAACACACTTCAACAGGCAAAAGGACCTTTAACATACAGGGGAGCACAAGCCTGGCACAACTGAAAACCGGAATTAGAAAGGAGGCATGAACAGTCAATCACACAAAATGGGGAAAGAATAAAAGGGTTGAAGAAAGGCTAAGAAATTGGGGATAGTTGTGAGAATGGACGGACGCCAGCCTCTTGGAAGAGGTGACTTACATAAAGAGTAAACAAACAAGGCCAGGTGAATTTAAATTGAGTCATGGGACAAAGAACAGGAAAGATTAAGGAAGTGGGGAAGAAAAGTCCAATGAAACCAGGCAAAACAAGGCAGGATGTTACGGACTTCAGCAAAGTTATTATTGTTCTTTTAAATTCTTAAATGAATCCCTCTTAAACTGAGGAGCTATCTGTGAAAATGATTCACACATTTCCTCCCTCAATGCACTATGCATGTTTCTTCTGTTGTCTATTATTAATATTATTGTTATTATTATTTCAGACACTGCAGCTGTGGAGAAAGCAGAAGTCCTCAGTATCGGAATCATCGGTCTTATATTTCCTTCTATAATTCATTGGTTCCTCAGCACTGCTCAGCATCATCAAGTGCGTGTTCAGCAATTTGGCTCAGGGGATGTGCAGACAGGTGTGTATGAACTTTTTTTGTGAGCAGGTCTGGCTGTAGGTAACACACACTGCCCACCTGTCCTGCTCAGTAACACACACTGCCCACCTGTCCTCTGCCGGCTGGTCACTAAATTATTCACGGCTCATGAATATTTCATCTCCTCCGAACAGCACAGGTTAACAGAGCAGTCATCTGTGGCCAGACAGAGAGAACACACACCTGACTCACACACACACCTGACTCTCTCTCTCTCTCTCTCTCTCTCTCTCTCTCTCACACACACACACACACATACTCACACACACCTGACTCACACACACACACAAACACACACACATACACACACACGCCACGCTCACAAGCCCGGGGGGAGGGTCAGAAACAAAAGCACATTCATCTGTTTACCTGAGCTGCATTTCTGAGGAGGTCTATCAAACTCCACTTGTCCAAAAACAACATTCCTTCCAGATCCAAAAACATCAGTGATTCATAACCCAGTAAATAATTCATGATGCATCACGGTGTCCTTAACCACTGAACCCGAATCACTGGGATGACTAAAACAGCCTCATTTGTACAGGGTGGCTTTACTCCAGATATTGGTGAGAAATTGATTGAGTTCAGCCACCAGAGGATTTGTGAAGTCAGGTACTGATCCTGGCGGTTTAGTCTGGACCCCAAACATCACCAGCTCGTTCCACAGGAGTTCAGGGGATCTTCATAACTTCAGTATATCCCAAAGAAGTTCAGTGGAGCACCATCATTCTAGCTCATCCCAGAGGAATTCAGTGGAACTCCATCACTCCAACTTATCCCAGAGGAGTTAAGTTTAGTTAAGCTCCATTATTCTAACTCATCCCAAAGGTGCCCAACTGAGCTTCATCACTCTAAAGTAGTCCAGAGATATTTAGTAGAATTTAATCAATCTCCGTCATCCCAAATGTGTCAAGTGAAGCTGTTTTGCTCCAACTAAACCCAAAGAAGATTAGTGGAGCTTCATCAATCCAAAATATTCTGGCGATGTTTAGTGGAGTTCCATCATTCTAATTCATCTCAGAGGAGTTTGGTGGAGCTCCATAATTTTAACTCAGATTTCCATCGCACTGGTTCATTTCAAAGGTGGAGCTTTATTCCAGAGGTTTTTACTGGAGTTCAATCTTTTCAACTCATCCCAAAAGTGTCAAGTGAAGCTCCAACTCATCTCTACAGTGTTCAATAGTACTTCATCACACTAATTCATTCCAAAGGTGTTCAGTGGTGTTTTACTCCAGTTCACCCTCAAGATAGTCAGCATTCCATCGCTCATCCCAAATATATTTACTGGAGCTTAATCACACTACTTTAATGGAACATCTCTTCAACTTGCTCCATATGCAAAATGGATTACAGCATGTTTATGATCGACATATTTTACAGAATAGAATTGTTTAATTGTATGATTTACATGCAAGTGAGTTTTTTCTCCGGATACAGTGCAGTGTATTCTTTACTATATCTTGGTATTGATAAAAAGTCGGGAGAACGAGAAAGAGAGAGAAAGTATGTGTCTGTTTGTGTTTGTGTGTGTGTGTGTATGTGTAAGCTGAGCTGAAGGATCAGACCTGGAGTCGTCCAGCTGGGTAAACTGATCACGGACATGTTACACTAACAGCTACACGTCGGAATAAACGCTGCTGTTCAGACAGGCATGACGACAGAAACACGCACTCAACACATAACACACAACACACACACTCTCAATACACAAAACACAACACACACACTCAATACACAACACACACACTCAATATACACCACACAACACACACTCAATACACACCACAAAGTACACGCTCAATACACACCACAAAACACATACACTTAATACACATCACAAAGTACACACACGAAACAACACCACAAAATACACACAACACAACACACACACATTATCAATAAAGACCACAAAATGCATACACTACATACACACCACAAAGCACACACTCGAAATGCACACCACAAAATACACACACTCAATACACATCACAAAATACACACACAAAACACACACCACAAAGTACACATAATCAATACACATCACAAAATACACACACGAAACACACACCACTGTCACGTTTTCCCCTTTCTCCCAAATGAGGACAGGTACTCAGGCAGACGTTAAACTTTTTTCGTTAAACTTTTATTTAAAGTACACAAACCAAAACTCAATACTTTAAACCAAAAGGAGTCAGGAGAAACACAAAGCAGCCTAGTATGACGGTGGACCGACAACTACTGTCGGTCCATAATGTACTTAAATACACATACACATTTCTCCTGATCACACCGGCAGCTGAAACAAATAATGAACTAACTCAAACCCAGTGTGCTCAGGAGATATACCACAACACCCTGGTGGCCTCTAGCGGCTGCCCACAGTCACTGTCCCCAGACCTGACAACCAGAAAGTACAGGCAATACATACCACAGAATACACACAGGAAACACACACCACAAAATACACAATCACTACACACTACACAACTAGGCACACTACATATATACCCCTAAATACACACCACAGAATACACACCCACCATACACACAACAGGACATTCGTAATACACTTCAGGACACTCTAATTACACTACAGAACACACATTCAAAACACAGCACAAAATACACTCACTAAATACATGCCAGAAAATGCACACTCAATACACAGTATAGGACACTCATAATACAACACACTCAAAACAGGACACACACTCAAAACACTACAATACACTCTTAATACAGGACACTTTTAATACACTACAAGACACTCTCAGTGCACTACAAGACACACATTTAATACACTACAATACACTCTTAATACAGGACACTCTTAATACACTGCAGGAGACTCTCAATGCACTACATAATACTCAACACACTACAGGACACTTTTAATACGCTACAGTACACTCTTAATAACCTACAGGACACTCTTAATGTCACGCCGGATCTACGTCCGATAGAGAAAGGTGAGGCACAGGCGCGGACTTCCATGAGAAGTGGTACTTTATTGAAGGAATCGAACAGAAACAGAAAAGGCTCGAGGGCCAGGCACGATAAATGGGGAAGAAGAGATAAAGGAACTAAGGAGGTAGAGTTGAGAAGGATAGATAAAGGGACTAAGTAGATAAGGAAGTGGTAGAGAAGATAATAAAGAGAACTTGGTGAGCGTATGCTCCCGTGACTGGAACTAACACAAGACAAACTTAAATAGAGAGAACGAAACCTAAACAATCAATGAGAAGGAGGATGACATCATTGTAGAACTAGGTTCAGCTGTGATCATATTAGAAGTTTATTAGTCCATGGTCACCCTCTAGTGGTCATGGACCGGAACCGTGACAGGACACCCCCCCTCCCCCCCGCCAAGGGCACCACTCTGGGGTGCCTAGAGGAGACCCCCAGTCCATCCAACAGAGGAGAGAGGAGGACAAGGGTGCGAAAAAGTCCAGCATCCAAGGCGAAGGCAGGAGAGGCGGTGGTGGTCTTGGCCGCCATACAGTGATGGAGGCTGAACCCGAAGTGGGAGCCGCGGCCAGGGGCTCTGGTGCAGTGAACGGTGCGGAGACCAATGCGGGGTCAGTAGTTGGCGAGCCCGGTGCGGGGACCGGAGCAGAGTCAAGAACTGGGGCTGGGCCTGGGCCGAGAGATGCAGGGGCTGGGCTGGTGCAGAAGCGGTTATTGACCTCGGAGAGGGTGCACGAATCGGTACTGGACTTGGAGAGGGTGCAGAAACCCGGTACTGGGCTTGGTGAGGGTCTTAAGGTTTGGCTGAGTACGGGAGCTGAATTGGGGGCTGGAGCTAAGGCTAAACTTAAAACTGGTTTGAGGGCTAGAGACAAGGCAGAGTTTGGGTTGTGTGTCAGGGTTCTACGAAGAACTGGAACTGGATTAGTGGCGGAAACTGGAACTGGAGCTGTCAGTGACTGGGTTGAAAAGGACTGATTTGGCTGGGACTGGGTTGGAAAGAGCTGATCTGGCTGGAACTGGGCTGAGTGAGGCTGAGATGGCTGAAATCGGGCCACAAAGTGCTGCCCTGGTTGATACGGAGCCGAGTGAAAAGCTGCCTGTCTCAGTGGAGCCTCCTGCTCCAGGAGAACTCGGCGGAGGGGCGGAGATTCATGACTCTGGGACGAAGCTCTTTGACTGTGGAGAGTTCCCTGGCTCGGGAGTGGAGCCTCTCGTTTTGAGAGAGCTCTGTGGTTCAGGGGTGGAGCCAGTTGGCTCTGGATCGCTCTGTGAGTCAGGGGCGGAGTCTCTGGCTTCTGAGGGGCTTCGCGCCTCAGGGGTGGAGTTCCTGGGGGAGACGGACGGCGAGCGGGAGCCCGTGGAGGAGGCAGGTTGGGAGCTGGGCTGGATTGAGGCGGGTTGATCTGGACTGGGTTGAGTTGAGCGGAACTGAGTTGGAGTGGTTTGAGCTGGATTGGGGTGAAGTGGGTTGAGTAGAGCTGAGTTGAGTCAGAGGGCAGGCTGCGCGGCTAGCGGTGGCCACGGAGAGGGTGGATCGGCTGTCGGTGATCGCCCGAGGGGCCGGGCAGAGGCGGAGGCTAAGTTGGATCAGTGCCTTGAGCGTCCCAGGGCGCTTGTCCCAGTCTAACTCATCCTTCAAATGGGGAGTCAGCCCCTCATAGTAGGCGGCCCGTAGAGCGGAATCCCCTCACGAGACCTGGGCCACCCACCGATTGATCCCCCTGCCGAAGGTGGTACAGCCGGGAGTCCGGCGTCTCATCGGAGGGACCAAGTCGCAAGCCGACCCCGCTGGAGGTGCTCTCCTGGATCCACCTCATGCCCCGCTGGTGAGGTCCACTGTGCCTCGGAGGATGGGAGCATTCTGTCACGCCGGATCTACGTCCGATAGAGAAAGGTGAGGCACAGGTGCGGACTTCCATGAGAAGTGGTACTTTATTGAAGGAATCAAACAGAAACAGAAAAGGCTAGAGGGCCAGTTCGAGGGAAGAACTTTGAGGAAAGTTCATTAGTCCATGGTCGCCCTCTAGTGGTCACGGACCGGAACCGTGACATGGGGCCTATAAAGACAGAGTTAGCCCAGGGTCCCAGAATACCATAATACACACATGGCAAAAGGGAGAGACTGATAAAAAAATATTAAGCAATTTTTTAAGATCATAAAATGCTGATCCCTGGCCCCACCTATCAAAATAATGTTCCATGGTCTTTGATTGCTATTGTGCTGTTGCAGGAAATCTCTGGTCATTGTTTGCCAACTTCTCAGTTTCTGATACCTAGCCAGAGCCTAGAACATCCTTGCAAGCCTATAAAGATGTGATCCCAGCTGCTAGCTGTTTGGCTCATCCTTAAAAAGCCAGCACAATTCCTGTCCTCTGGTCAAAGCATATGATGGAAAGCCTATGTGTCCCTGTATGGCATGTTTGGCAGGCTGTGATAGACTTAGGGCTGGTTCCAGAAAGACATGGCTGATGCAGGACACTCTGCTAGTGAGTGTGTGTGTGCAGAAAAAACTTGTGGAATGCTTTGCTCTGGAAGCATGAGAGGGCTTTGGAAAGACTATGAAAGGGCTTTGTTTCTAAACAGAGAGAACACAGAGTGCTTTGAGACCCAGATTTGTCTTGCTAAAGTGGTTGAGAGAGATACAGAAAGAGAAAGAGAGAAATACTGAAAGTATTTTTCCTTGTTTGGCGTTGGAAAGGCGTGATAGTGTAATAGGAAGGGTGTGGCAGTGTGTGTTTGGTTTTTATCTTTGTAAGATTGACTGAATGTATTCACCCTGTGTAAGCTGTGCAGTCTGAAGACCTGTCACAGATACGCAAAAAGAAAAACTTCAGTCAACCTTCAATCTGATGCTGCCTCCACTGCACCACAGAACAATTTCAGAACTTTCTCGCTAAGCCTTTTTGTTGACAGAGGGTTCAAAACGGCTGCTGAGAGATGATAAGGAGACAGAGGCAAATTCAAAAGCACTCCCAAACACTGCTGAATCAACAGAAACAACCGTTGGTACAAGCTGTATCTGTTTGGTTGGCTTTAGAGAGACACACCAGAATGAATTTACTCCTCATTCACACTTCAATCTAAACATTGCTTTCAACCAAATAAGGCAAATGGTGAAAAGTGAAAATCTCAGAGGGGGAGTGTGTGTTTGTGTGTGTATGCGTGTGAGAGAGAACAAGAAAGACAGAGAGAGAGGCTGTTTTCATAGTCATATACTCTCCTGCAAAAGAGGATTACCAATGACAAACCATCCATATGTTTAATGTGAATGACTTACCATTCAAGTCGTGACCTTGAATGGTAAGTCATGTCAGCTGGGTTAAAGTGCTCATACAACAGAGTTTCATTCTATTTTTATGACCATATCCAAAAGCAGTAAAACATTATTTCCTCAGCTTCAGACATTTCTCCTTATGTCTGCTTTATTAGAAAGCTCTACCTTCCACATATTGTTTATTAAGAAGTCCCATACTGTACTTCCTCTCAGTTTATACTTTATTAGAAACTCCTACCTCGTACTTCCACTCACTAGGCTCCACATGTTTTATAGGTCCATTATATATTTGTTCAGTTGCAGACTCATCTGTTACTGCACAGTTTCCCTCTAGCCCATACTGGGCGGTATGAAATCATGACCTCGTTTGACAAGTTATTATTTGGATGGCGGACAGTTCTCAGCAGCATTGCAGTAGCACTGACAGTGCTGATGGTAGTTTGTGTGCCACTTATCAGGGACAGCAGTGTTGCTGGGGTTTTAACACGTCAGCATCAGAGAGGGTGGCCAGCACAAACTGCCCTGACAGATGGGCTACAAGCTCCAACCTGTACACCAGCAAGGTACAGCTACAGGAGAGGACAAATGACAGTAAACGTTCCATGAATTCCAACCAAAACCCTGGAATGTCATGCTGAGAAAAGCACTATTCCTCTTACAAACACGTAAAACAAAATACTTTTCTGTTTCCTGAAATTTAATTTATCCATTCACATCCTGGTACATTCTTACACCCACCTACATTTGTGTCTAAATTAATGGAGACATTTAATCAGTTTTGTTGCAGTAATGCCAGTAAAATAGGACCTGATCTTATTGCAGATTGATTTATTAATTGCCATTGTGGCCTTAATTTACATTTTTGGTGTAGTATATTATCCTGTGGAATTTAAATGTGAGACCAGTTTTATTGCAATTGCCTCTTGCATTTTCAGTAACACTGTATATTTACATTTACAGCATTTAGCAGACGCTTTTGGTCAAAGCGACTTCCATTCCCTAACTACATGGGACAGTCTCCCTGGAGCAACCTAGGGTTAAGAGTCTTGCTCAGGAACCCAGTGGTGGTATGATGAAGGTAGGATTTGAACCCATGACCCTCTTGGTCCAGAGGTAAGTATTTATTTTAGTTTTTGTAGCATGTTTGGCAGAGAGTTTATAAACCTTCAAAAATCTTTAGATATTTGTATTCAGTTTGTCTTCTCCTTTTGTTATATTTTCGGCTGCCTTGTTTCTGTGTTTCTACCTTTGGAGGTCTTCCAGTTTGTTCCTGAAATAATTCAAGGCTTTGCTTCAAAGCAAAATGTATGTAATATTACTTTTTGGCCAAAGCGCTCAGAATATCACATTTGTCCACAAAACATCCATAGTGAGCGAAGTGAGAAAAATGCATGAGTCATCCTCCTATCAATGTAGCATTATGTAAGCTCTGTAACAATTCTCTAGCTCTTTGTCATTAGTCAATTGCTGACTACAGAGCTGCTCTTAGCTGGATATATTTGGGTGGTAGCCCACCCTTAACTCGATAATGTCAAAAAATCTGTTGGAATATTTTTCCATGCTTTTCCAGAGTTACTTTTTCTGCTTCTTACAATTCATGTTCCACTTCCTTTTAATCTAACATCCTGAAAATTTTTCATCTCGACTTTTAAAACAGTCCTGTGACAGTTTGGCACCCACCACAACCATTTTCTCTCCGTTTCTTAATACTATCTCTCAGTTTTACCCCTGATTCTTGAAGGAGCCCAGCCTTCTATCTTAAAGCAGAAAGATTCTACAAATTCTCAGAGTTCTCTCCTCTCCTGCAGTCACAGAGTCTCCTCTCATGCTATGACAATACACTGATCAGGCAAAACACTGAAACCACTCATTACAATGGAAACTGTCACCAGAGGTATTGCACAGCAAGTAAACAATCATAATTATCTGAAATGACTAGATGACTGGGTCGGAGCATCGAGATTATCAGGTTGTGTGGGGTGTTCCCGGTTTGCAGTACTTAGTACTTACCAAAAGTGGTCCAAGAATGAACCACTTTTGGGCAGCTGGTGGCCTAGTGGTTAGGGCGTTTGCCCTGCGATCAAAAAGTCGTGAGTTCGTATCCCAAGACTACTAATAGCGCTTCTGAGGTATCCTTGAGCGAGGTACCATCCCTGCACACTGCTTCCTGGGTGGTGTGTTCCTGGCTGCCAGCTGCTTCACTTGGTGAATGGCTTACAGTAAATACAGAGGAAGAATTTTGTGCTGTTCACATTGTGTGCTGTGGTGTTCACATATGACAGAATGGACATTTTACCTTCATGTTACTTTCATTTTACACTTCACAACTACCAACAAGGTCACTGATGCCCAAGGCTCACTGATGTGTATGTGGGAGCAAAGGCTACAGGATGGCTACTATAGCACAAAATGCTGAAAAAGTTCATGCTAGCTATGACAAAGGTGTCAGAACACACAAGGTATTGCAGCTTGCAATGTATGGGGCTGCGTTGTTAAATGGGGCTCCATATCATATGAACAGCCTAATGCGTGTGTGTCATTTACCTGGCACACTACCACAATACAAAAATATTTCAGGAATGTTTTGAGAAACATGACAGAGTTCAAGGTGTTAACTTAGCCTCCACGTTCCCCAGATCTCAATCTGATCAAATCTTATGAACTGCCTGTGGGATGTGCTGGACAAACTGGTGTGATCCATGGAGGCCCCACCTTGCAACTTAAAGGATTTTCTGCTAACATTTTGGTTCTAGATGCTACACCACATCTTTAGAACACCTCTGGAGTTTATGCTGTGTTTCGGGAGAACTGAGATCGCATTTTTCTATCACAGACAACTTTTACAGCAGTTTGTGGTACAGTAGCTCTTCCATATAATTCAGTCCAGAAGGACACACATCAGTGAGCTTCGGCACCCATAACTCGGTTGTAAGTTCATTGGTTGCTCTTCCCTGGAACACTGTTGGCATGTACTAATCACACACACAGGGAACACCCCTCAAGACCTGCTGTTTTGGAGCTGTGACCCAGTTGTCTAGCCATCACAGTTTAGTCCTTTTCAAAGTCAATCTGATCCTTGTGCTTTCTTTCCTCCTACTAGTACATCAACTTCAAGAACTGACTATACACTTGCTGCATACTTTATCCCACTCTTTGCCTGGTGCCATTGTAAAGAGATAAAAATCACCATGAGTCAGTGATTGTATAATATGGTTGTGTGTAAGTTTGTAATATGATGCTATTTCTGTCTTTTCTAGTCTAAACAAGTTTCCTATTTTGTCTTAATTCATGAGTAATTTTCTTCTTTTCGCTTCTCTTCTCTCCTAGTTTCTCTTCCTATTTACCTTCTCTCTTCCTCTTTTGGACTTTTCTATTCCCTTTTATCTAATTTATCACCATATCTGCAGGAAATGCTTATATGCTGTGTGCCTGCATTTCTCTTCTTGTGCTTATTCAGTCTCCTGTTTATTTCTTATGCATGCCATTGGCCAAGGGATTGGAATGCAGTACAAATGCTATTGAATTATTTTATAGGAGGTGTATCATTTATTTATTCAACAGCATAACAAACGCCGACCTTAACTGACGGCGGAACGTGGGAACAGGCCACAGATGCTCAATATTACATTCAAACCCGGTTGTAAAATGACAACTGTATGTGTGACAGTAAAATGTGAAGTCATCCTGGATTTTGATATCAATAAATGTGATGTCAGTGCAAAACCATCCAAAGGCTGAGCCAAACAAAACCCCTGATTACCAACAGAAACGTGCAGAATGCAGTGGAAAAATCCAGCTAGTGAGTCATTGCTTATTAAATTTATGGTAGGTGGAGAAAGTGACCTGTGGGGGTGCTCTTCACTCTACCCACCAACCGCCTGAGCAGTTCTAAAGATGTTTTGTGTGTGGCTGATGGCTCTAGGCCTGGATTAGCAACCACAGTCTGGGTGGAATCAACATTTCCACCATGACATTGTCTCAGTCCACTAAACTCCTGAGTGCTTGGTGCTCGGCTGAAGTTGGCATGCATGTTCTACTGTCCGGAGGATCAGAGGGCCTTCAGAGTGTTATCTGAGTGAGATGCAGTAATACAGTTCCACTCTTAGCATTCTGCCTGTAATCCCGGATCTACAACTGGTTTGCGTCGCATATGAAAAATGGCACACTAAAAGTAGATTGTATCTCAGGTATCTGTGTATGAACTTTTAAACATGGCTTCGGTCTGGAGTGTTACTATGCAGTCTTAAATTAATAAAATGCCAGTTTTTGTGATTGATCAAATCTGTTACATTTGTGTACACTTCATGGCAGTGTTCGAAGAAAGACCTCGCCAGTTGGAAGACAATACAATTATACATATATTTATATATTATTACCTCCTTATGCCTAGGCACAAACACAGATGCTTATTCAATTGATAGAAGGTGCAAACACTCATGTTTATTTACAACATCATGAATGCAGAAGTGAGTTAGACTTGAAAAGGTGTGTAGGAGATCCATTGCACGGCCGTAAATGTTGCAAGTGATAGTGGATGATGTGGTCAGCAGGTTGGGTACCTCTTCAAGAAGGTCGCAGATAGTCCTTGGGGCTGTAGTCTGTAGGGGCTGGTTGTTCAGGCTGCTGAGGCAGAGGTGAGCAGATGGAAGAGGCGGCCGAGGGAGGAGCACCTGCCACATGATGCCATGGCATTGGGAGCCTGCCGTCACTATATTTACATATACATACACATACATATAAAAAAATAAACCTGCTGCCCATATTATTCACATATGTATATATACACCTTATGCTCAGGGATTGACATAAGTGGTATACAAGCACATACCGACATAAGTGGTACTCAAAATGTGCAGCAGTTTTCAGTCTTCACAGGGCAAATGCGTACCTAATTTGTGACTTCACTGTGCGTGACCGTCGCCCCCCCCACGCCGAGACAGACCTTGGCGCGCAACTACCCGCCCCCCCCCGGACCACAACCGAGACAATGTTTCATTTTTGTGCATGCCAGTTAATTCATATACAGGTACTCATTAGAGTGCTAGATCTAAAATATGTCAACCCCTGCTTGCACCACTGAAGTATCTCATATCTGTTAATATTAAAACAGAAAAGAAAAAGATTTTTAGCTCTGCAAATAATTCAGAAAGACCTTATATCAGGGTTACTGCTACCACTGGCTCATGAGAACAGTTTTTTTTTTTAGTCTTTGCAACATGTTAAAAGGGATGTTGACATCTTGTAAACGTTGTTTATCGTGATTGACAATTTCTACCTAAGTAAATCATTGACGAGGACTGCTGGGGTTTCTCATGTATAGCTGGGTTTTTAAAAGTGTGTTTTACAGAGTAAATTACAGTAATAAGGTGGTGTGATTACATTTCCAAGATGTAATAAATGCAATCCTATTATAATGGAGTAATATAACTGCAGTAGGTGTTCACAATAGACCAAAATTTAACATTTGATTTACTAAGGTTATCCAAATTGTATCTTCCTCCTTAACTTTCACAGCATACTTTTCCTGTGTCTTAGCTCCTTCTTTTGAGGACAGAAGAAGAGGTGCAAGGATGAGATAAAGGTGAAGGGTTCAACACAAAATGTGTTTGCCAAAAGGAACGTCCTTCGATTGTCACATTTAATGATCAGTCACTGAGCTGAAAGCACACATATGCTTTTATCAACTTTTAACATTAGGCCACTTTACTGAAATTTAAATACATCTGCAATTTAATGAAGCTTTTACCTTCCAGCAGAAACACAGGATGGAGATGTAGGTCATATGCAACAATAAAAGCAAGCATTCCCTTGCTCTTTAACCTTCCTCTCTCCTTTAAATACTGACATGTTCTCAAAGACCTGTTTCAGTTGATTTTCAGGTCATGGGCTGAAGAACACATGAAACAGGAATCAAGATGACATCACTTAGGGTTTTAGATCCAGCCACGGAATTGGCAACAGGGTTGAAACAAAAGTAAAAATTAAAGTTTTGTTTAACAGGTTTGTTCTTTCACTATGGCTAACAAAAAGTTTGTGAAAGAAAGAGTGCACCCACCTACTTTGGGGTTAGGTCTGCTCCCACCTATGTTTAGCTTTTGTAATCGGCACCACTGGCATATGCAAGTCCTAAGAGTCAGTGGACACATTGCACCTCCGAGACACAAAAGGTAAACATGTGAAAACAAAATAGGAAGTAAACAATTTGTATATTCAGGCAACTGCACTCTTTCATTCTTGGGGAAATTTTGTAACTGTTGTAAATTTTGAAGACAGACCATGTCAGAGGAACTTGTCACGCTGGGTCCCCTTCTCCTCGCACGCAGGACAGGCACACTAACACCAAGGACACTCAAAATGCATCATATTGTTTTTTATTTTAAACATAAAAGTTAACCAAAAACAAAAACAGGCATGAGAGCCAAACTCTAGCTGAACTAAAGGAGACAGGAGAAAAATATGAGCACATGAGGAGAAACTGGGAGCACAGACCGGGGATAACAACCAGGTTGACCGACAAAGGAAAACTGAAGTATAAAGCCCTTAAATACCCAGACACATAGACAAAGCACCAATGACAAAACCCCAACAGTTAAATCACAACACCCAGGTGAAACTAATATATAAGCAACTCAAACAAGGGTGGCCTCTAGTGGCCATCCACCGTCATAGACCCCAGCCCTGACAGAACTGAGGAAAACATTTTGTGGATTTTTGTAGTGACAACTGATTTGGGCATATAGCATTTAGATTGCTTTATGAATGAACTTGCAGAATTTCAATAAGATTGGCCCTTCACAGAGACATGAGTGAGCCAAATGGACCTGCAGGAAATACAAGTAAATGTAGCAAGCAGAAATATTCCAAATTTCAAAATCTTAGCTTCAACAGTTCTTGAAATGTGTCAGTTATAGCTCAATGTGGTAGTGATGCAGGGTGTGAATTTTTGTGAAGTTAGACATTAGCTAGTGAATTGCATTTAGCATTGAACTACTCCACAAAGGAGTTGTAATAAGCTAGCATCATGCATCTCCTAGAGGCTAACTTGCCAGAAATTTTTTTAAAAATGATTGTTACCAATAAAGTGCTTAGGGGATGGTAGCACAAAGGGTCGCATCCACCTATGTTCACAAACCTCTTATTCCAGATTAAGTGAAAGTGAAAGTGACCATTCTGTCATACTAGAACACACCACAGCACACAGTGTGAACAGCACGAAATTCCT
>JBBJLS010115352.1:0-18325 GCA_037577275.1 Bryconaethiops microstoma
AGAGAGAGAGAGAGAGAGAGAGAGAGGGATACACACTCAATTTCAGAATCTTAGTTCTGAATTTAATCATGAGGTGCTCAGAGATTACAGAACAGTGAAGAGAAAAACTGAAAAAAGAAAAAAAACAACCGAACAGAGAGGGAAAAAAAAGAGGGAGGCAGGAGATGGGATGGGGTTGGTGTGTGTGTGTGTGTGTGTTTTTATATGAGTGAGGGATCTGCTGATACAGCAAATGACGCAGCATCTTCAAAACAGCAGGTACTGTGAAGACACGGTTGCCACGGTTACATAAGCACGCCCCAGCTGCCTCAAACAGAAGAATCGCACCTGTCCAAATCTCCTGAGGCAGGGACTCAACTGAGCTCAGTATTACTGTTCAAAACTCACACTCTCACTCAAAAATAACACATCAGCACAGCTAAAAACAGCGCCAGCCGTCGAGAATGCCGGGTTCAGTCCGTGTTTATAGAGAAGTGTGTCAAAAACGACATCTCTAAGCGAATCTGTAAGAGAAGTACCGAACAGCGCCACATCGTTTGAGGCGCCTTCCCGTTCGGCAGCTTTCTACTCAAATGTTCTTTTCCATCTTACATAACAGCTGCATTATTTAAGGTGGAACGGAAAATTTCAAACAAGAAGCTGGTGGACAGGAAGACACATTCACAAACATGTCTGAGGCGAGTGAGAGATTTAGGCCTGTAGTTAATTTCATGCTCATTGGTGGAATACAGGCTTCCATTGCACACATTAACATTCTCTTTTGTTAAACTGTTCATTTCCAGTTGCATCCCTATAGAAAGCTGCATGCCTCTCTTACTACTCTGTCTAGACTCAAGACAATAAGAGTAACACGGGACAGAAAAATGAAGGAAGGATGGAGAGAGCCAAATACAAAAGAAAAAGAGAAAAGAAAAAGTAGGCATATGAAGACCTTGGGTGATTTGAGGTCTCCTCTCCTCCAGTTGGTGTCTATTCTGTGCTGTCTGATGTAGGCACTCTTCCAAGGACTGTGGCTAAAACCAGGCTTTACCACTTTCCTCCTCTTGATGTGCAACGGCTCGTCTATACCTGAGCAAATAGATAAAGAAAAAAAAAGCAATTAATTTCAGGTGCAAACAGTGATTCTGATGTGACATTAACTGGTGCTGTTAAAGCAATCATTTAAAGGCACTTAAGCTGCAAATTGTTAACAGCAATCATTTTTTAAATCCTATTTGGGGTTTAACCTATCGACCCACTAATATTAGTATAGGCTGAAGCTCTGCTGCAGGACCGCTGTATGTTGCACTGAAAGAATTTAAATTCTTGTTCAAATATCGTTTGTAAATGACTTTAGAAGTGATACCTTCAGCAAAGCATGTTAGTGGGAGACAGGTACAAAATCAACAAGCAGCAAACTAACAAAAGCTGTAGCCAAAGAAAGTTCTAGTAAGTCATACTGGGACATAAACCACACCCGCAAGTCTGTCCCACCTTAATGAAGAACTAGATCTGATTTGAACAGGTTGAGAAGTTGTCTTTAAGGTGACGTATTCACAGGAAACATTTGAGTGACTATGACTTCTATTGTTTGCAACATTAGCCTCACAGCTTCAGTTCAAAAGTAAAGCAGGTAATTTGGACTCCAGAAATGTTTTGGACGAATGACTGTGCCTGGGGGAGGTGGGAAATTGTGCCAATACGACTCTTTTTGGTCAAGCTATTGTGCCTGAAAGCACCGTGTGAGATTTGCACCTCTGGAAACGCAGCATTTTATTTGTTTGGTTTGTTAAACTTGGGTGGATTTGACATTAATAGTTTCAGTTTTAGCTGCAGGACTCCTGAAATCAGGGCTTTGCTGCCCAGAACAGGAAATCATGTTACGCAAGTTGAAAGTTAAATCGCTGCCAATTACATTACACCAATCGGTACTTATACTGTGGAAAGTCTCTGCAATACTGCTTTAGCCCTGCAACTTCAACTCCCCAGCTAATTAAAAGGGCCTTTCACTCCCTGGATTAGTTTTGTTAGTGTGTTAAAAAATAAATAAATAAATAAATAAATGCTGCAGAGATGACACGTGCGCAATACATTTTATAACCTGCATTGCGTACTTGTGTTTTTCCAGCTTTAACGCACCAGTGTTATATTGTTAGCCAAGTATAAACAGCTTTTTGAGCTAAATCAGGTGACAAATGTAGACAGACACTGTATAAACAGACTTTTCTACAGAAGTACCATCTCAAATCTAACGTTCATTAATTAAGAAAGAAAGTAAATAATTTACCGCTTCAGGATAGCGGTTTACTTATATTACACTGTGAATGATCAAAGTACTTTATAAGCAATTGATGTTTTACTCAAATTATGAAAGATTCCAGAAATGTAATTAAATGCACTTTAATAACTGTGGTTTTATTTCATTTCAACATAGTCATATACTTTCATTAACTTTTATTTCACATTTAATTCATATATACTTTTTGGTCATATTTATACATAATTTAAATGTAATTTAATGCTACTGTTAAATTCTCTTTTAATCCTTATGGTTGGGCATTGCACAGTAACAAGCATGTCACTGTATGTCATACTATGTATGATTGTGCACGTGACAAATCAAATTTGAATTTGAAAATAGAATTTAAATTTAAATAGCAAATCCCAAGCAAACCTTACTTGGCTTAAGACTCAAGTCTACTTAACTTAAAATACTTTAGTGTATTGCAATAAAGACGTAAAACCGATTTACCTCATCTCTGTTCTGTGTAATCCACTTTAAACGATCAAGACTAGGGAGCCTATCACAGTAAAGTGAGGATGGAGGGGGTGGGGCCTGGGCTGCAGACACACCCACAATCAAATAACTTTTTTTTTTTTTTAATCTGAGCTGAACACATCTGTGTAAAACAGAAGTACAGCTCTTAACGCAGTGGATTATAAGCCAGAAAATAAAGAACTGAACCAAATCTTGACCTTAGAATCAAAACTGGATGACCCATATACAGCTATTATTTTACTAGGAATGGGCAATATGAACATATTTGTGATATCTGTGTCACATGTATTTAGGCATATCATGGATACTGTCAATAGTTAAAGAACACAGTTTTCTTATGTAAAGAGCAGAATTAGTTAATTATGAGATTTGTAGGTACAGCGAGAACCCTGCCCTATGGCCAGGTGTAGTGACTCAGGCATGAATGTGGTTCAGCTGAGCTGTCAATCAAAGGTGCAACACTGCTTTCAGCACTGTAATTGGCTCACCTTCTTCTCTGCACTTTTCCCTCCAGAGCAGGTTATCCTCCGCCAGGATGCGCCAGTATCGACACGTCTGAGCAGCCTGGAGCAAATCCTTCGGCTCCAGAAACGACAGCACATACAAGGCCAACTATAGAGTGAGAGAGAGACAGACAGAAAGAGATTGAGAGAGAGAGAGAGAGAGAGAGAGAGAGAGAGAAGGGGAGCAGGGGAGAGAGAGGGAGGATTAGTTCTTCATCATCTGCTGACAGTAACAACTCGACGCCTTAGGCCATTTCACTTCAATTTCACTGGTGTGAATTTAATTCCTGTTTGTGTGTGTAATTAAATATGTAAACAAGGTGGCAGAGGGGATACTCATGCAGGTCTCTGCAACCCCATAACTCCTCCGTTATGCAATCTCTTTCCACACCTGGCAACCCCACCCCCGATCCATCCACAGAAAGAACAGGGTGTATTAAAGACTGCAGTATAGCCTCAAGCAGTCCTGTGTGCGCACGTGTGCATTTGAGAACATCATTAAAAAAAACATTCTAACTGCAGTAAAAACAGATATATAAAAGATAAATACTGATGGGAAAACTAATAAAAGTGGTGTTAATAATATAGCAATGCGTGTGCGTGAGAAGGAGCGCAAGTGCGACAGAGAGAGACAGAGACCGAAAGAGACAGACAGACAGAGCGAGACAGGCAGCGAGAGAGAGAGAGACAGACAGACAGACAGAGAGAGAGAGACAGACAGACAGACAGACAGAGAGAGAGAGACAGACAGACAGACAGACACAGACAGACGTGTACCTCTTTGGGCAGTAGGGAGATGAAGTCTCTCTGGAATTGAGGTTCGATCACCTGCATCATGTGCTTCACCTGCGTGGGCTCACAGCTGTCAATCAACTCGTCCAGCGCCAGCAGTTTCTCTGGCCCACTCCAGCTCTACACACACACACACACACACACACACACACACACACACACACACGTAAATTGTATATAAAGACAAAAAAAACTTTTTTTTGCAACATAAGGGGCTCGCTTGTCTTATTTCGGCATATCCAAAACTCAGCACGGCACCAATCAACATTTCTGGTGGGTTCACATTAATTACTGGCGACGCATTCAGCACCTCATTAAAAGCGCTACAGTCTTCAAACCACTTAAACTGAATCAATAACAGCAGAACCTCTTAAAATCATACCACAACCGATTACGTTTGTGCTCTCAGACTCTAACAAACCATCAGTCCGATCCACACCCAGGGCTGAGCCAAAACTTTATATCGCCTCATTCAGCATTACTAATTATCGATAATTACTATCATTTTGCCCCATTTGAACAGTATCCATCATATTTTATCATGTTATGACTAAGGGCGCCCTTTGTGTAGCATTATGCAACATCAGCCTTCAGTGCTGACATTTCAGTAGCAAAATACAAAATTACAAAATATTATTCCCAACCATTTCCTGACATTCAGTCTGAAAGTCGATGTGCTTTAAACACTGGAAAAGCTCAGTACTGTGTCTGACATAATTTTAGTGGGCGTCAACAGATCAGTATCGTTAGCATTCATATCCCAGCTCCACTCCTACCCAACCCCATCAGCGGCGAGTCTAAGGGGCTGCTGCAGCACACACACTCAAGCCAAAGTGGTTTGGCTGCTGAGAGCGATCAGTGGAGAGCAAATGGAAGGAGGAATTTTATGATGGGAGAAAATAGAAGGGAGAAAAAAAGAGATGGAGATTGAAAAGGGTGAGAGGGGGGAGGGCTGATTCACCTGTGATTTAGTGGATGACATTTCAGTTGAGTGAATTGCTGCAGCTACTAAAGAAAGGTAGTAACTATGTGTAGGGGTGTAGTGGTCTAGGAGTGGGGGTCAGCCGTTCTGATAGCTTCCAATTCCACAGCATGACGGCGATGCAGTCCTATCCATGTGGCTATGCCATGTATCCCGTGTGATCTTTTTAAGTTTTCCACCAAAATTAAGTGAGATGCAATAAATCCACCGATACTCATGGTGCTTCCTAATGGTTTAGTCCACTAGTCTTTCCAACCTCTAGTATGTTTATTACACTTAGGGGTGGTAGAAACCTAGTTGGTAAAACACTTGCCTGTGAACCCGATGACCACAAAGTTGGTCCACAAAGGTTCAAATCCCCTCACTTTCTACCATTGTGTCCCTGTACAAGACACTTAACCCACAGTTGCCCCAGGGGGACTGTCCCTGTAACTAGTGACTGTAAGACTGTCCCTGTAACTAATGATTGAGTCGCTCTGGAGAAGTGCATCTGCCAAAAGCCACTACACCTTTGCCTTACTTTGCTACTACAAAATCTAGTTTAGAATGAGATTAGTCTGAATGACGGCTTGCCATCAGAAGGTTGTGGGTTTGAATCCTAAGACTGCTAGTGGGACCAGTGAGGTAACCTTGAGCAAGATACTGTCTCCACACGGCCCTGTGTTCTTGACGGCCCCCTGCTTCACTTGGTGAATGGGTCAAATGCAGAGGAAGAATTTCACACTGTTCACACTGGCTGCTGTGGTAGATTTTCCACAGTAGGGCCCTTTAAATAAGTTCGAGCAGCCTCAGTTTGAAAAAGCGGTGGGGCGGGGGCCGGGTAGACAAACAAACAGGCTACACCGGATAGTCGTGGAATATTGATTCTGGGCTGCTTACTAATGACTCATGTCTATGCCATTTGATGTCGCCTGCAGGCAAACGACTGGCAGCTATTTCAGCAATACTCGGATTAGTTTAGCAAACAGAAAGACTACAGAGGAGAAAATGGCACAGTTCCTGCAAAAGGGTGAGGGAGTCCAACATGTCTTCCTGTAGGTTTGCAGCGAAATGAATAGAAACAGACACACAATTCTGGTTTAAAACAGTCAAATCTGTCTGATAAAATCTCTATTTCTTTATAAAGCTGATACCGATACATAATACTTTTGCACAACATAGGATAAAATTTCATTTAATGTGTTGAAACACACAAGACAGACTCAAAAAAGGCTGCAAAATGAAGAGCAAACAGAATGACTATATACTGGTGATTTAACTGTAAAGAGACTAAAAACGACTAAAAAATGACTAAAATGTATGACTAATGCAGATTGTATTTGAAAAGTACTGATGGTCTCATTCCTGCACTCAGAAATGAGTTTATGATAATTTAGTCATATTTACAAGTCTGTGTGCCCTGTCGTACAACACGTACATTTTCTAAGTATGATTTTCTTAATAACAATAATGCCTGCTGGTTACTGGGAAGGTATCTTAAAATTTCAGCCCCAAGCCAGATGTCCCTCATCCTCTCTGTTCATGCAGGTGTGCTGTTCCATCCTAGGCCTGCCACGCTAACATGGCGAGGATACACTGGCCTGCAATTACGCTCAACACAGAGCAAATAGCAGCTGGGTAGAGCTGTGCATAGCTGCTTAGTCGGGGGTAGGGGGGGGGGTTGGTTATGTTTTCATTTCAGAAGGAAGGGTGAAGGAGTAAAAAGAAGAGAAAGCTCTGAATAGACAATTTTAGAATGACAACTGCAGCACTGCAGGTCTGCACTTAAGAGTGTGTGCTTAAATCCCTTAGAGGACGAAGCAGAAACCGTACATTAACAGTGTGCTGGTATATCATTTTTATGATTGTCACAATATGCTTCTATCTACAATATAAACAGTATAAAACCCAGCAGAAGTAGAAATTCTTTTTTTTTTTTTAAATAAGAAGCAGTAGTACTGCAGCAATGAAGTTTGATTTTTGGGTCTGATGTACATTATTAAGCAAAACTGTTCTCTTTTCGGAAAATAAGGATAACTGGCTGAAATGATATATCATTGTTATCCAAAACGTAATAAAAAAATGTAATTTAAATTTTATTTGCATTGAGGTCTAACACTGTTATTTTAGTTCTCAACCATCACAGCTAGGGATGAGTGACCAGGGAAAACGTTTCATTTCAATTTCTCTGCCCAACACTGACAGGAATGTTTAGTGCGGAAAGCTAACGCTGTAATCAAGCACTGATTTTGGAATGCCCGGTGTGTATAGGTGCTCTTGCCTGTATTTTAGTACTGTTTAGATCACCATTAGTGTATTAAGAATGAATTAACGGAATCCAATCATAGTGAAAGAGTTCAGATTTCATGATGAGTCGACTCATTTCTTAAAGAATCGAACTGTGAGTTCAGTGATATTTACACCCCTAACACCCACCCACACACACACACACACCTGGAAGGTCCGGAGCCACTCCTGCAGGCCGGTGGGCGGCTGTATGGAGGTGATGCGGCGTCTCTGCTGACCCTGACCATTAGCTGCCCGCAAATCGCCAAATGTAGTGGGGGTGGACGGGTACGGGACCAGACCCGTTGGACTGGTGGGGGGGGGGGAGAGAGAGGGGGGGGAAGAGAGATTAATATTAAAAGCAGGACAGTATGACAGGAAACAAAGTCACTAATACCAGATCAACTGACTGATCATACTGGCTAATATTCAAATTCCCCAGATCTGCTGGTTTTAGAAAAATAACAGTCAATAATAAAACTAAGACTTAAGAGAAAAGTATGAGCTAAAAATTCTGAATAGGTCCATCATAACAATGTTTGTATTTTTTGATACATATGCATCATGAACCATGTGTGTTAAACCAGCACATTGTAGTGAAGTGGTGAAATATGACCACACCAGACGAGGTGAAATTTACTCTTTACTGGAGCTAACTGGCTCATTCAGAGGGGGCTACGGAATTAAGATCAAACTCGGAGGAGAAACTCACGTCAGGATTTGAACTAAAGGAACAGTGATGCGTTCACACCTGCACGTACATGCTAATACACGAGAAGCCTAAAATGAACAGGTGCAAATGGGGTCTTAAACTAAATGATGTGTAAGAAACAATATCAGCTCATATCTGCTTTTATTTGCACAACAGTGTTCAATGTGTGATTTAAAATAAAAAAAACTGAGATTGTTCCCTAAACTAATACTCATCCAAAAGCATCCAATTACACATTACCTGAACTGTTGTAAGCCCACAAAGCAAAGCCAGATTTTCACACAAACTATTTTTCATTAGGCCCCAGAACTCTCCCTGGCAAAAAAAAAAAAAAAAAAGAAAAAAGAAAAAGAAGAAACCCACTAAAACTCCATTAGTGGAGTGGGCCTCGGGGAGACCGCCTCCGAAATCCCACAAGGCGCCGTTAAAGAGAACGTAATAAATATTGTTTCAAAGGCAGAAGGCGGGGGAATCATTAATGGAATTAGCTGAAAGAATAAAAGAGGTGCAGAAAGAGGGGGAGCTGCAGCGGAACCCCAATTTAATTACAACTGAGTTTAGCCTCCGCTGTTTAAGTGGGAGTGGGTGGGAGAGAGACACTGAAGTTCTGCCCGACACACACACCACAACATTCTCTCACTCAAGACTAGAGCAAGAACGATATTTTTGGTTGGCCGATAATATCAGTTGATATTGACTAGTGGCATCAGTAAAATTATGCACTTATAATGCACTGATTATCATCAGAGTTCACACTAAGCTACTGCATTTACACTCATCATTTGATAAAACACCCGTAGCATTTGGTAGGTAAGGTAAAAACAAAACAAAAAAAATGGATTGTGAATTTGGTTTAGGACTGCTTATGTGGTTTAGGACACAAAACCTCACCCTGTGGCAGAACAGCCTTTTGACACAACGGGGTCTGTTTTCACAAACCAACTCAGGAGCAGTAGTGCTGATCTAGAGTCAGTTTTTTCTGAAAAACAATCATGATAAACATGGAGGAATATGGATCTGCGATCAGTCCTCTAAATGGCTGTTTTATGAACACCAGGCCCGGTGTTGTCTGAAATGGCTGCCTGTAGCACTCAGGTTTTGTTCATTTTTACAGCTCCCAGTAGGTCATACTGTGTCCAAAACCACACCCACCAGTCCGACCCACCTTAATGAATGCTAAATCTGGTTTGAGTGAGTTGGGAGGAGTTTTGGGGATGTGTTTACAGAAAGGATTTGGGTGATTATTGACTTTTAGTGATTAGAGCCTCGTAGCTCCAGCTTTAAACTAAAGAAGGAACATTTAGACTCCAAACGTGTTCGGTTATCAATTAATTTGGGGAAACTATGGACAGTTGCTCAACAGTTCCTTTTAGAAGTATGACCATTGAGAATTGACGGTCAGACAAATTAGATCATTCTGTCTTTATATTTGTTGAGGTTTTGTGTCAGAAAGTATCAAGTCTGCAGTGTTTCGTATTGTTGATACTCAATTTTAAACAAAAAACTTTGCATAAGCCTACAGAAACCAATGATCCTTGGCGAATAAATACCCACTCTCAAGAGAATTTTTAATCATTTTTTAAATTCATTTATTTTACCTTGGACAGGGCTTTTTGCCTGAAGGGAAGGGTCGAACCTCGGGGCCATGGTCCAACTTCCTCTTCATCTGCAACACAAAGAAGAGAAACAGACTTCATTTAGGTTTTTAACTGATAAACAGCCTGAGAGCACCAAGTTAAGGCCCTTCGTCATTACAGTCAGTAATAATAGGGTTAGGAACGTTCCTTTTAGCCAACTGAGACAAATGAGAGCCAACTGAGACAAATGAGAGACTAAGTTTTTAAAAGCATCTTTAGAACATTCTTCAATTCTCTGAGAAGTGTTTTGGCCTGCTGGAGATTACAGTCATTCTGCTCCACCTTTTAACAGTAAAAGCTATTTATCTCTCTTCTTCAGCACCCACAGGTATTCACTATCCTTTCTTTTTAGAAAGGGAAAAATCATATTTCTGGCATCAACTGAGAGGACACAGCGTTTCCTAGACAGCTCACTGCTCACCAGAGAACCGACAAAGCTTTAAAACCAAAAATGACTGTCAAAGCCCCAGGCTACTGGTGTTTACGGTAAACTTGTGTTGAGCCAGTTTTGGAGATGTTTCTGATCTTCCACACTGAGACACAACAGCATGTAACTGTCTGAAAACACCAACAATCTACAACAATGACTAACACTTTCCACTGAAACATCCGCCACCAAAACCATAATTCTGCGATACTAATGCTCTCCACTAAATACCAGTGTTACGTCAAACAATCTCAAACACCATTGTTCCACCACCAGACATGAACATTCTCCAACAAATCCCAGCATTCACAACACACAGAATCTTTTTTTCATCATTCCCCAATGAACAGCATGATTCTTCAGCAAACACCATCACTCTCCACCCAAACGCCACCATTCCCCACGCAAACCCCATCACTCTAAGCCCAAACACCATCACTCTCCACACAAACCCCATCACTCTCAGTCCAAACACCATGGCTTTCCAGCCAAACACCAAAACTCTCCACCCAAACACCATCAATCCCCACGCAAACCCTATCATTCTCTATCAAACACAATCACTCTCCACACAAACCCCATCACTTTCAGTCCAAATACCATGGCTTTCCAGACAAACACCATAACTCTCCACCCAAACACAATCAATCCCCACGCAAACACCATCACGCTCCAGCCTAACACCATCACGCTCCAGCCTAACACCAAACACCATCGCTCTTCACCCGAACATAAGTCTCCATCTAAACATTCTCCTTTAAACGTTATGAATGTTAATATTCAAAAGAAGAACAAACAAGCCCAACGGACCAGTGCATCCTGGAGAACCAGTATGGAACACCAAGACGATGTTTGTTTTTGTTGGAGAACACTGAGTCAGAGGATCCTGACTTTTATCTGTATCACCCTGCTCTCCTTCTCAGTCAGTTTCAGAGGAGGAGCCACGGCTATCTAAGGAAGGATGGATTTGATCTTAAACACATCTGACATTCTTGTCTGTCAAGTTACTTCGCTGTGTGCGTGTGTCTATACAGGAAAAACACACATACACACCTGAAAGAACCAGCAAAGGGCACGATGAGCAGGGGCTGCTACTTTGGCATGAGATGGAGAAGGTTGATTTATATCAGCTTGAAGAGAAAAATAGAGCGCCCCTATTCTTTACTGGCCTCTTTCTACACCACCCAATTCCCCCTCCTCTTTCACACATGAACACACACCACATACACACACTCACACACACACTCGGGCGGAGATGGCCCTCTTTTTGGTGAATAGTTGGTGCCTGGCTACCGAGCATCTAGCTCAAAAAACAGAGGTTCAGTGTGTCCTCGCACAATGAGATCCTGAAGCACATTTGAATAAAACTATTTTTAGGGGGCGTGTACAGTGTTAAAAATGGGTCTGCGCTTTCAGAGAAATTAAGAAGCGGCTTTTTTCAGGAGCGGCGCAGGAACGGCCTCACAATAGGACTCCTTTGTGCATTGTATGGGGGGTTTAAAAGTTGCAAAGGATGTTTATTGAAGTTTGGCTGAATGACTGAGTAACAGGCCACATTTCTGCCCATGCCTTTCATTAGCAACCACATTAGATCAGAGTATTGCACAACAAGGCTTGTCGCAATACCAATACTGCACAGGGCTGCAAGATGCAAATAAGCCTTTACCCAATCAGAACGCATAGTAATCATCCTGCCCAATCATAGCTCCAGTGTTCATGTGAGTGAATCCAGGTAGACACATGATGCAGCAAGTCATAAAAATAAAAAATCCATCTAATATTCATTTAGTTTAAATTTCACAAAAAGTATCAAATAAGATAACAATTCATAATATTTATAGGTAATTTATAATGATTTATAGTGAGAATATAGTCTTTAAGGTTCATTAGAACAGTCAAGCTACCACGCAAGCAAAAATGCTACTGAAGCTATAAAGATAATACTTTAATCTCAACGTAATGAACTAACCAAAAGCTAATTTGTTGACCCCAGGCTGCCTTAAAAGTCATGACGAATAACATGAAAAACTGAACTTCCTAACTTCTTAAAAATATGCACTGATACGAACTCATGACATGGATGTAAGCATTAACAGTTTCACACCGTTTTTGGCTGTAACAACAAAGAAACAAGTTACTGCAGCGGTTTGCCGTGGTTGTGCAAGACAGAAAATGTCTCAGGTGAGTCACATGAAAGAAGCTTGAGTAGACTAGAGGGCCAATGTCAATTACGACAAGAGCCTTTGCAAAAACCATTAACTTCACTAATATGTGAAAAACGCAAACATATCACATACAATAGAATTTATCCATATAGGTTTGAGTTAATCATGGGAACGCTCATTTTAGGGAAGCTGGAAGTGCCCCTGTTGGGTTTGCCCAAATTTACAGTCATCCTGAGTGCAGTATTAATTCCGAATTCCATTTACTTAGGGAGTCTGAAGTAACACTAAGGTTTTCCGTCTTCCCATACAAGTTGAGAAGCCAAGTTCTAGCCAGATTAGCAGTTCCTGTGCAAACACTGTAGCGACAGATGAAATCTGGACAACATGCATATGACTGATCTAATGAAACACAAATAAGACAAAGGTGCTAAAAACGTGCCAGTATTCACTGTAGCCTTCATTGATTCTGAGGCACAAAGCAGCCATCTTAGATTTTGAGTTTGGGACAATCGACCCGAGAGTGCGTCCCAGTTGATATTTCCAACTGGGAACAAATTCCAGCTTCCTAGCTCAAACAGAATGCACCAAAAACCCCCTATCTTACATGTTAGGCCATAAGCTACTACGTTAAACAGAGATAACATGCTAGCCAAAAGCTATTGTGTTAACTATGATATAGCCTGCACGATATAAGCCAATGTTACAAAATGCTAACACATTAACCACAAGCTAATATGTCAACTCTGAGTTACTGTTTGAGCCACAAGCACTAGAGAAAAAAAACCCCAACACAACAGTGCTTTATCATGCACAGAGCTAACTTGCTAGCCACCAGCAACTAAGTTAACACCGAGATTGTGCTAGTCACTATATCAAGCTAAGTAAAAAAGTGACCATTTGTCATACATGAACACACCACAGCACACAGAGTGAAGAGCGTGAAATTGTTTCTCTGTATTTCACCCATTCGCTCAAGGGTACCTCAGTGGTGCCACTAGCAGTCCTGGGATTCAAACCCACAACCCTCTGATCACAGGAGCAACTCCCGTGAACCCCGAACTAAATCGCAAACTACAATCTATGTTAACACTTAGCTAACGAATGTTTGAGGGGAACTTTTCTATATTTAAAGAATGTGTATTTCAAAACCAGTATTTTTACACTCTTACTGCAATATTACTCTTCTTCCCACATTGTACAGCTCTACTAGACAATGGTTGGTTCATTTAGACAAAGAGGGAGAAGCTAAAATGTGAGGAGGTATAATTTTCTGTGATGAGACGGGAGCTGACAGGCTAAGTATGTGATACAGCCATCAAAACAGCAGTGCTCTCAGATTTAATTCCTTCATTTCCATCTGTCTCCAGGAACCAGCAGACCTCTGAGATGAAGGGTATTTGCGTATGACGCCGAGCCTGGGGTTTTGATTAAGGTGCCCCCCTGCTGTGGAGGCCACATGAAGAATGAGAAGCAGAGTGAATCATCTAAGAACAAAAAAATACATAATAATAATAATAACAATGCTTCCTAAACGGTTCTTGGCACTGATTTAGGTTTTTAAAAAAACCTTCAGTGTGTGTATATGTGACTTCTACTGAAATATTCTTCAGGGTTCTTCTATGGCGTCACTCTAAAGAACCCTTTGTTTTGCATGTAAATCAGTAGCAGAACGAGAAAAAACGATCGGGAAGGAAGACTGAGGATCAATAACACTGGGAGATTTGAGTCCTCGGGCGCTGAGAGGAGTGTGAGGACGATAAGCAGGGACAAGTGGAGGAAAGAAGAATTTCTGCTGCGACCGACCCTCAGCAACAGAGAACACACAAAAATCTGTTTTCAATCCGCCTGAGAAATGCGAAGGGCTTCAGTCTCCATCTGAACATTCTTTTATTTCTATCAATCTGGGGAAGTGGTTTTGTTTTAGGCGACGGCTCTCAGCACCAAACCCAAAGCGCTGATCTCACACAAATGGCACCTCAGGAAGGGTGTGTGTGTATACTCATATATATGTATATGTATAGACACACACAGACATATATATACACACATACATACATATACACATACACATACATATATACACATATATATATATACACATATACACACATATATATGAATGAATAAGATTAGATAGTCAATGAGTGGCATGTTGGATCAGGAGGGTGTGTACGTGTGTGGTTTTTTTTTTTGGGGGGGGGGGGTCTATAAATTCTGTAAATGGACAAATGGACAGTGCAGATGCAGGAGGGCAGTGAAGCATTTCGTTTTTCGACTGCAGGCTAAAGACAGCAAACAAATCTGGACTCTTCCTTTAAAAACACATAAGAATGCGCCGATCAACAAGTAACCAACGGCCAAACACGCGCGCACACACATCCACACATCAAATACACAGCACATACGAATTAAAATTTGCAGAAGTGTGTGAGGATGTGCACTTACACTCAGTGAATATGAGTAACAAATGAAAGCATTAATGGATACAATCAAATTCTGGGCTGTAAATGCATACTATATGGAGAAAGCACCGACCAGAGAGGACTGAGCCATCCAACTCTGACACTCACTGATGCTAGAAAATCATTTTACTTTACCATGCGAAATCAATTTACACTCAACCCAGTCCGGAACGACCCACCACTTCAACTGAGTGAGCAAAACTAGCATCCCAGCAACAGCAGCGTCCTTCTCCAAATTCTTCTCTATCATGGAGTTGCAGTGCATTAGACTGTCTTTTGCTCCGTCTAATTCCTGATATTAGAGGACAAGAGTTTTAACTGTGGATTTGACTGAACAGTCATCTTTTATACAATCACACTGGCTTATTTTTAAGCTTTATGATGCGTCTAACAATGTGATTCATTAAACTCTAACGCCAATGTAGCTCCTTCATACCTTCATAACAGTGAGGAAACCGTACCCGGCTGTTAGCGGAAACACTCAGGAAAACAGGGCCCAAATGAAAAAGCCCTGGCTCTAATTTATCCACAGATAAGAGACTGAGGCGGTTTACATCCTAGCTATTCATTAAACGATTAAGCGAATATTCAAAGCTTATGGCTTTGAGCATGTAAGGCAGTTGAGTTGGCGCCTGTTTGGTTCTCATAGCTCGGGATAGCAGATAGACAGAAATAACAGAGTGGTATATGTATTCACTACTTACTTTCTTAAGGAATATAGTGTTTAACATATCTGCAGCTTTACTGACTTGTACGTTAAGTGTGCTTCAAATGGGTGCGTTTTCTGCCCCTTTTAAAGTTCAGAGAAATTAAAGTGTTCATTTTTTGAAACAGTTTTCATGCTATTTAACAGTGCGCTGCAGACCAAGAGTACTGAGGTTAGAATGGAAAATGATGGACTACTCCTTTAAAGCATAATGTCCATTGACTCCTATTGTGCCTCGAGTCGATGGGTTTTCTTCCAATTTCAGGGAAACGTGCTGAAACGGCGTTTCGTGCTATTTAACTGCACGCTACAGACAGAGGAGGTTAACATGGAAAACGAAGCAGTACTCCATTAAAAACACACACAAGACGTACTAATCAACAAGTAATGTCAACTAATGACTGAACCCTTCACTCCGCAAGCCCTTTTCCTCCATCTGCCACGAACAGCGGTGAAGACACAGGGGCTTATAACAGGGAGAAAACACCCTAAAAGTCTAAATGTCCATCCATTCAATCATTTATTGATCCCTGCATCGCTGTGCCACTGAAACTAATGGAGGAATGAGCTCCACAGCCAGCCTGAGATGGTGTGTGTAGTGGGGTTGTGTGTAGGAAGGGGGGGCGTATTTTTATGAAGTGCTTTACTGCAGCAGGGCGAACACACACATACGCACGCACACACACAGCCGGACTGCGGAGACAGGGCTCAAACACACTCACACACCGCGCCACACTTCACAACGCCCTTTTTTTAGTTAACGCGTTGGAAAAATGCGTGGTCGCGCACGGACGGACACACACACGGCATCGCCTACACGAACCGCAGGCGTTTACTGAAGACCGGGAGAAGCATTAAAGAGGCACTGCTGAAAAAAATAAGCAAGAGATGACAGTGCAGGTGCGCAGCGGGGATTTGTGTGCAAGGCATAAATAATAACGATGATAACAATAATAATAATAATAATAATAATAATGATAACGGATGAGCACCGCGCTGCAGTTGCTCGTGCATTTCTCGCGAGCTAAAGCCGGTTTGCTGGAGCGCGCGGTGATGTGCATGCGCGGCACGCCTCAGGAATGCAAAAAAGGCAGGGGAAAAAATGCACGCAGGGGAAACAGGTTGGGTGGTGAGAAAATCCTTCCAAAATAAGCACGAAAAGCAAAACGTCCGCTACACGAAAACCCGGGAGATACGCAAGGACTGACTGAGCTCAAGAAGATTTTCACCCTTCGTCCAAGGTGATCCGCCGCCACACGCGCAGCGTTCGCCAATGTCATCCATCCGGCCAAAGCTAGTCATTAATCCCAGCAAAGAGAGAGAGAGCATCCCTCCAGCCTTTCTACTCACTTTATAGAAGATCATCTTGAGGGTGCCGTAGAAGCCCATGGCTGCGGTGGCGGCGCCCAGAGGAGCCGAGCTCCACCACCACTCAGCCCACAGAGGAAGGAGGAAGAGAGAGAGAGAGGAAGAGAGAGAAGAGATCCACACCGCTCCGAGGACCGAGGGAGAATGAAGAGGAGAGACCAGAGAGAGGGAGGCAGAGAGAAGGAGTGAGAGGGGCGGGGTGAGTGAGGGAGCGCGTGAGAACGACCGCGCGCCCCCTGCTGGAAGACTGAGGATGACAAGGAGCACCGAGGAGCTGCGGAAGCTAAATTTCACCTTTAAACTGAATGTATGTAAAATGTATGTTCTAAATTTCATTATGTAATTAGGTATCATCTCGAGATTTCAGCTTGTTGTGTTTGTTAAAGTCATCATCCCAAAATGTTGAATAAAATGCTAAATTGTGCACAAATGCAGAACCTGTCAAAATAAGGAATTTACATTTACGGCATTTATCAGACACTTTTATTCAAAGCGACTTCCATTCCCTAACTACAGGGGAGAGTCTCCCTGGAGCAACTTGGGGTTAAGGGTCTTGCTCAGGAACCCAGTGGAGGTTTTGCCAAAAGTAGGATTCGAACCCATGACCTCTTGGTCCAGAGGCAAGTATCCCACTCACTAGGTCTCCACCACCAGCATCTCCTCTCCTGATGCACTATCCATACACTACTCCTAAAGATTTTAGAACTGAGTACTCTCCTCTGGTTCTTTCACACTCCTGAAACTTGAGTGTTTCCACATACTGTAAGTCATTTTGAATAAAAGCATCTGCCAAATGAATGTAACGTAATTAATGCAATTAGAATTTCAGCCAGAACTTCAGAATTGTCACTTATTCTTAAGTTAAGAGATTTTGTAATGGACATTATAACTGCTTATGGTCTCAAGCGGAAATAATTTAAAAGCCTAACCAATTAGCTGTAGAACCTACAAAATCACATATTGCACCATACAGTATTTTTATGTCAACAATTTAATGAAAATAACTCCATATTTCAAAATTCCCAGCCAAGCATGAATATTACAGTGCCTCTCACAGCCAAAACTAATTCTATTACATGTTGCATAAATATAGGATTGTGTGTGTGACACAGTCAGACAGTGATGTGAAAAGCTGTGTTTTAACTCCGAACAACAGGAACATTAGGAACTTCTATTAAAGCTGTGCTAAATTTCTTAAATGTAATTCTGTTTTGTGCTTGTTCGTATTACAGAAACAGAAGGAGAGTATACGCACAATACTGCTTATTACATTACAAGCACAGTTTGAGAAAGAGTAAGAGAGAGAGACATTGAAAGAACAAGAGTGAGAGATACAGAGAGAACGGTATATATAGAGAGAGAACGAGAGAGAGAGAAAGATATTGCGAAAATAAGAGATATTGCGAGAACGAGAGAGAGAGAGAGAGCGAGAGAGGGACAGAGAGACACAGAGAGAGAGACAGAGAGACACAGAGAGAGAGAGACAGAGACAGAGAGAGAGAGAGAGAGAGAGAGAGAGAGAGAGAGAGAGAGAGAGAGAGAGAGAGA
>JBBJLS010115370.1:0-18323 GCA_037577275.1 Bryconaethiops microstoma
ATAATAATAATAATAATAATAATAATAATAATAATAATAATAATAATAATAATAATAATAATAATAATAATAATAAAGAAGAAGAAGAAGAAGAAGAAGACTGAAATGAGTCTAGATGCATGTCTTCCTCTTCTCTTCAGCAGCGGATGTACCAGACGAGCAGTGCTTTGAAGCCTTGAAGGCGAGTGTTAACATTTTGAACTTAATGTGGCAGCCATAGGGAGCCAGTGAAGTTTCCGTAGTAGAGCCGTGGTGTGTGAGAATATAGGAACATTGAAGACGAACCTCGCAGCTGCATTTTGAATCAGCTGAAGTGTCTCGATACCTTCAGCCAGTAGAGATTTGCAGTATGACCAGAGACTGGATGAGTAACTGTGTAACTTCAGTCCTGAGAAAAGGCTGATGTTGTATTCTTCCCTATTCTGGTGTGTAGGAGTGTTAATTGAGGTGTTTATAGACTAATATCTTCTATTCCGTTGCATATGGCTGTTTATTGGGGTAATTTATGGGCCAATATCCCTTATTCTTATATGCTTTATATAGACTAATATCCCCTATTCTAGTGTATAGAAGCATTTATTAATAGTGTTTATTGACTAATATCTTCAAGTTTAATGCATCAGAGTGTTTGAGGTCGTATAAGTAAGGATTAGAATCTGTGGGTTATGGAGTGGATGGTATGTTTTGAAAATTTGATAGTGTTTACAAAGTCTCTATTTTAAAAACAGAAATGAGTCTGCAGCCTCAGACTGGAGCTCATGTGATGCTCTTTCATGCTCAGATAAATCTTTATTAAAGCGAGAGGGAGAGTGAGAGAAAGACAGAGATGGAGAGAGTGTGAGAGAAAGAGAGAGATGGAGAGAGAGAGACCAACTGTATTTTATCACACAAAAAACTTTCCGTTTTCATGTTTCTAAAATTCATACAGAACAGACTTGCAACCAATCCATCATTTCTCTCTCTTTCTCTCTGTCTCTCTCTTCCATCTTCCTCTCTCTCTACTAATGGGTATCTAATGTTATCTGATTAATGTTCTGCTATTGTTCTGATATTGTGCGAAAGTGTTGGCGCCCCTTGTGAGTGCCATGTTATTTGTTGTGTTTCCAAGTCTGAGAACAGGCTGTTTTATTCCGGGTTTCTTTGTCAGGGCTGATGATGCTGAGACTGATGCACATCTTCCCCCAAATGGATCTTAAAACCTTTACAGCAGCACAGCTGATGCTTTTGCCACTCGGGGGGGAAGGAAAGAATAAGTATGAAAAAAATCGCAGCTGTCTTTACACTCACTCTCTTTATCCCTTGTAGACTTTCCTCTAAATGAGAGTTTCAAATGCACTAAATGTCAGCTTTGATGGTGAAGTTTTCTGCGTTTTAAAGAGCCGGTACTTCACCTTTTACCCACAACCGGAAGGGCCAGATTTAAGAGTCATTCAGAAACTCTGCTCACACCTGTGGTTCTAACGGCTGTCAATCACCTCATTTTCTGGGTGTAAAATCACACGCTGGGGTCGCCGTCTATTGGAGAGTTGGGGTTCCTGTGATAGGAGCTATTTAAAGAGGATTCCTGTAGTGCTGTATCAGTGGTAGTCTCACGCTCCCTTCTCTTTCTCTCACACAGAGTCATAGTCAGTACAGCATGATGCAGGTTTTTCAATAGTTCTCAGAATTACAGGTTAGCTTCTTTCCTTTTTTTTCTCTCTCTGTTTCTCACTTCCTCTCTCTCCCTTCTGTTGATTTGTTTGGTTTTTGATGTCAGTGTGTGTGGTTGTTGGCAGAGCGCCCTCAGTCTGGGTGAACAAGTGGTACACACGCAAACACAGACACAGACACGCGCACAAACACTCCTCGGGAGCAGTGCTGGAGTGTGTTGATGCTCAGCATTGGTCGGGCGAGTGCAGTAAATCCAATTACAAGGATTGGAGGGTGGAGTTCAGAGAGAAACAGAGAACCTCCACCTACTGCACACTCACACAGTACCATTACTTTTTTGTAGATGTATGTAACACTGCTTCGTCAGTGATGAATTTCACTTGCAAAACAAAAACAAAACACAGATTTTACATCAAAGAAATGTTCATTTTCTCTTCGTACGCAAGGCCTCCTGGTAACAGCCCAGTGGTGTTCTGCGTCTCGTTAAGATAAATTGCCACCTCATCTGTAGCTCATGTGTTTAAGGGGCTTAGACTTTTTTTTAATGTGGTTCTAACTACAATAAACTAACAGGATCATACTGGCCCTGACAACAGTAAAAACACACCATTCATTCAAACAACCGCTCAATACACTAATGCATGAACTCTCCTGTCATCAGTTTCTCACAGACACAACTCACAAAAGGGGCCAAAGCATCACACACTCCCACACAGCCTTTTATATACAAAAAAGCAAATAAGAGCAAGGTACCAAACTATTAGAGCCCATTGTGTGGTAGATTTTATTAATATCACTCTTGTACACTGGATAATGGAATAAAATGGAAATTAAATTATTTTTTTCAACACAAGAATTCACTGATTTAAAAGCATTTGTTGTTCCATCAAATGGTTACAGTTGTGGCACTTGATGCCTGAGACGTTCTACCAGAGTTTTGAGAAGCTTTTGGTAAAAACTATACCCTTTCATACATGCTGGGTGTTATGAGGAAAAATAGTCCCCAAAGAAAACTGATTCAGTTCTGATTCACTATTGCACCATCATAAGCATCCAGCTGTTTCTGCACAACTGCTGGTACTACTGGCTAACTACACTTGACTCTGTTGTGTGGTCCAGTGAACGACTTGTGACATTAAAGCCAGTGGTTGGGGGATTTATTCTGTATAACAGTAGAATACATACAGCACAAAATGGATGCCTCACTCCTAAAAACCACTCACCCCAGCGCACAGCCCCACGAACTGAGCCAATTAATGCATGTTCATGATGTACTTCTACAATATTAATCCAAAACACACAAATATAAAATTAAAAGTTTCACAAGATGTTCAAAGAATATCTATGCACCCTAATATGGCATTTTTTCATTTTCTCCTAACAAGGAAATTATCGGGAACAGTTAGAAAATCTATAACATTTAACATGTTAAGGGCATGCCCTATCTGTATAACAGGAGAACACATGCAACAGGTTGCTTTTAAACCAACTGCTTAACAGACCCCAAAGAAGAGTCCGAACTATTCATAACTAAATTTTATAAGAGCCAAGCAGCAGGAGACAGAAAGTGTCAGAGGCAGCCACTCACTACCCAGATATACGACACACTAGAACTACTTACACATGCAATCCTGGACACAGCAACTTAATACAAGGCACTGGAAAAGACATGGGGCTTTTTCCTTTTACACTACACACCCACACCTTCAGGAAGACTGGGTAGTCGGCAGCTGCACTCTGGTTACAGCCAGCAATCCTTGGGTATTGGCTGGAATAAATAATACATCAGATTCTCTTTTTTAGTCTACAGAATCTTATAGACACAAACAAAAAAGTCACTTGAACTAGTCACAAGCGTTATCCCTGAACGCTGGCTGAACCACCAGGGTGAGGTAGACAGAGTGCAGAGTCTCAGTGCAGAGTCTCAGCACAGGTCAGCCGCCCTGACTGGGACAAAACAAACTAAAGCAAACAACCAACACAAATATGGCAATACAGAAAGCAAATCAAAAGGGTTGGCTACAGTTTTGCACTAGTACTGGAGACGAGCAAACTGTATATTACTTTAAGGCGAGTGACAATTCAACTTTCCAACCACACACACACACACACACACACACACACACACACACACACACACAGCAGGAACAAAGCAGCTCTAGGTTACTGTAGCTTCAGCAAAACCCCTAATAACTCAACATAAAGAAATACAAATACTGCACACCATCCACCTTATCCCCAGCTGACACACAGGAGACCAGGCCTCAGAGCCTCTGCAGGCACCCTTTATATAGGGCTTCTTCCTCCCCTCATCACCACATCTGCTGAAGTGCACCAGCTCCCCCACTGCTCTAGTCCCACATATCACCCATACTCCTCCACAAGTCCATCTGGTTACATCTCCCCACCACTTTTCTTCAGCACATCCTTGGGCTGAGGTCAAGTGTCACCATAGCGCAGAGGTGGAATGCCCTTGGAGCTGCTACTTTATCTGGGTCTGGAGCGATTCTGGATTCTGATACAATGTGGCCCAGGTATGGGATCTCCTTACCATTAGCAGCTCTCAAGTTGAGCCAGGAGGTCGGATCTTTCAGCCGTTGACCTTCTTGCCCGAAATGCTTCTCAACCCAGTCTTGCCGTGCCATGGACACCTGGGAGCCTGTGTGTAGCAGGCAGGAGACCTCCATTCCATCCATAGACACCCGAATCATGGGGCAATCTCCAGCGAGACCTGAAAGGGGCACTGTAGACTGTTGGTCAATTGCTCGAGATGGCTTAGGGTGTGGATCATCTACTGGTTGACCTACTGTTTGATCTACAACAGCAGGGCAAGCTAGTTTAACTAGGCCTGGGGATTCTGGCAAGATCAGAAGAGTGGAGGGTGACTGGTTTGGTGGCACCTTTTCGAAGGTTACTTTATAAATCTCATCCCTAATGACCTGCAAAACAGATTGAGAGAGATTGGTTACCTGGGTTTCTACCTCTCTTGCCAACTCAGTTTTCAATTCTACTTTGAGTCTTTCCAAGTCATCTTCCCAGGGACGTTTGGATGGGACTGCTTTCATCATTCCACAACATGCTTGGTCATTTTCCTCCAGCCCATCATGCAATATGGCCTCCGTCTTCATATCTGTGAATTTAAGAGTGTTTCCAGTGTTCCCTCCATTCTTAAATCTCTTTTCAGGCTCTCATCCCAAAGCCCTGTAAGGAACGGATCTCGCCACAGTACTTCTGGATTCAGAATATTTGGGCATCATGGATCTGGGCATCATCTTCTGCTAACACTTGTAGACAAAGAGCAAATGTCCTCACACTTTCTTCAGCCTGTTGCCTACAGTTGAACACAGAGCGAGAGACAGAAGCAGGGACAGTACAAGAATTTTCCAACCACTTTTTGAGCCGCATCATTTGATCCTGCAACAAAATTGCCACCTTCCGCTTTGCTTCCTCTTCTAAAAGCATTTAATACCCAATCCAGTTGATTTGTTGCTGGAATTCCATACCTTCTAAACCACATTTCTAAATAATTTTTCCACTGCTTGAAAGTGATTTCATTTGTACCCCTAGAAAATTTAAAACAGGGCATCATACATGGAAAAAAAAGTTGGCACAGAGAAAGCTCTTGGTCTCCCCACTCCCTCATTGTCATTTCTGGACATCTTCAATGGGCTATAGACTTATGTTGGTCCTGCCGACTACGCCAAAGATGTAACAGGTTGCTTTTAAACCAACTGGTTAACAGACACTAAAGAAGAGTCTGAACTACTCATAAATAATTTTATTAGAGCAAAGTGACAGGAGAGAGAAAGTGTCAGAGGCAGTCACTCACTACCCAGATATACAACACACTAGAACTACTTACACATGCAAGCGTGGACACAGCAACTTAATATAAGGCACTGCAAAAGACAAGGGGCTTTTTCCATTTACACTTCACTACACTACACACCCACACCTTCAGGAAGACTGGGTAGTCAGCAGCTGCACTCTGGCTAGAGCCAGCAATCCTTGGGTATTGGCTGGAATAAATAAATCAGATCAAATTCTCTGTTAGTCTACACAATCTTGTAAAACTAAAACCACAAACAAAGTCACTTGAACTAGTCATAAGATTATCGCTGAACCACCTGGGGGAGGTAGACAGAGTGCAGAGTCTCAGCACAGGTCAGCCAACCTGACTGGGACAAAACAAACTAAAGCAAACAACCAACACAAATATGGCAATACAGAAAGTAAATCAAAAGGGTTGGCTAGAGTTTTGCACTAGTACTGGATACAAGCATACAATGTATATTACTTTAAGGCGAGTGACAATTCAACTCTCCGAGCTGATACACAAGAGACCAGGCCTCAGAGCCTCTGCAGGCAGCGTTTATATAGAGCTTCTTCTTCCCCTCATCATCACAACATCTGCTGAAGTGCACCAGCTCCCTCACTGCTCTGGTTCCACGTTGCGCTCATACTCCCCCACAAGTCTATCTGATTACATACATACAGCGCAAAATGGACGCCTCACTCCTAACAACCACTCACTACAGAGAAAGAGGAGAGTTTACCCAGTTAGGCTACACACGAGTTCATTAGCATGTAAAACTTGCCGTATGACAAAAAAACTAATCTCTACAAAACAAATGTTACATAATCCTTAAAACAGAAATTCATAGACTATTTACAACTGATTACGTATGAAAAGTTTAACACTTTTAAACAATTAAAAGGAGAGAACATGACACACAGTTACCTACCCCCAGCGTGCAGCCTGCGAACTGAGGATGGTGTGTGTACTAGCGCCAATAACATCTCGAACACCAATTTCAACGTAAAAGTTACAACCAACATCGTCCTTGTAAAACTCATATTACACAAAAATTCAATCAGGAAAGGAGGACTTTAATGTGAAATACTACAAACCATAAAAAAACAAAAAAAGAATAAAACGTTTCTTTCATCCGTTACACATATAAACAGTCAGAGACACATGGAGCTTCACTGGGGCATGAATGAATAGTTAATAGTTGGCCTGTTTTGTCCTGAACTCAAGTGTATAGGTTTGATTTTAACATTGATGGGGACACAAAAGTGTATAATAACATCAAATTACACGTCTATGGTACATATGGGGGGAACCTACAGGCTGGTACTGTGGTCCACAGAAGTACCATAGTCACACAACAAAATAAATTCTTCATTTTAATTTGTCACCTGACTGGAACCTTGAAGTTCACATTCTAAGGCAGGTGTTGTTGCCTGTTGATCTAGAAATTTGAATTTCCACCTAAACAATAAAAGTACTATTAACTATATCCACATAAAAATACAAGGATGGGGTATTGTGGTACAGTTTGAGTATAGGTTTACTGTGTAACACTAGTCTCTTACTAAATCAACACGCGATGTGTTTCATTTTCTAGAACAGAATTGTTAGTATAAACTTTTTCTCCACACAAACACTGCACTGAGCTCTGGAACTTCTTAACCCAGAAACAGTTTCAGCCAATCACACATTAGCAAGAAACTACACAGCCAATCACATAGCGATACTTGGTTAGGAAGGCGGGACTCACCGTAGAGAAACGGAACCATTAACCGCATGTGCTCCACACACAGACAGAAAACAGTGGTTTTATTTTATTTTTTGTTTAAAATTATTGCTAGGGACAATTAAGTAGCCACTTGATAGCTGGGGCGTGAAGTGTGTATGAAAGTTCTCGTTTCCTTTCGAGTAACCAACAGCAAACCAGCGCCCCCTACCTCCAGCTGCTCGAACAGAGAGAGAGAAGAGTGATTGGAACCTCATGGCTCTTGATAGTAGGTGCTAAGGCTTCCACTAGGCAGCTTGGATGTTAGCCAGAGCTCTGGGGTGTGATGTGTGGAGGAATCTGGACTCTGACAGGTTAGAGTCAGAAAAATGGAGAGAAGTGGGGGTCGGGGTGGGGGCAGGGAGGAAAAGTGTGATGGCATGCAGTATTTGGCATGTAGAAGAAGGATTGGTGAGACATACACATTATTTACATTGTACAGTAACTGGATAATAAAAATATATTCATAATAAGACTTTAATGTGGTATGTACACCAGCCAACACTGAAACCAACTTTTTGGTGCTACTAACATACTGTTATTTGTGGTTGATTTGTGAGTTTGAACGAACGTTTGCTACCCTCTGTTTCTGTGTGTGTCTGTGAACCCCTCATTTCTTTATATTTTGCTTTGAATCACCTTGTTGGTGCAAAAATACTATTTTCTGTCTGTCAGACGGTCTTATCTTTGTCCTACTGTGTAGATTAAATGAAAGAAATGTGAACAAATGTGTTACTCTGACAGGTTGCAAAGTGTCTAAAGATAGGAGCCTAGATAAAGGAGTTGCAACCACTCAGCATTCAGCACCACAAGTATACTGATCACCGCCTGATCATCTGGAATCATCTGCTCCCGTTTCTTCACTGGTTCAGACCTTAAGTTAGATGGTCTTTGTTCTGCTTTAATGATTCATACGTAAGTCACTGTGTGTCTTAACAAACAAAAAAACTGGTCAGGTTCAGGGACTGGACTGAAAATGAGAGTCTTTGAAAGTCCTTCAGGAAGCCTGGAGAACTGTTCTTCAAGAACACATTAAAAATACAAGAAAGTCTGGAACTTTGGAAGCTAAATATAAAGAAATGAGTGGAGGCTTAAGACTACTTCTTTACTGTACAAGATTTTAGATGTCCCATCCAAATTAGGATTAGGAATGCTAATCATAAATTCTGCAGAACTTCTTTTAGATAAACTGTTGATTTCAAGCAACCACATTCCAGAAGTGATTAGACAGGTGTGGAATTCAAGGAGAAGAGTTCACTTGATATTTTTGTGCTAAAAATCATTTTTTTAATACTTAGAAAAGAATCGTGTTACATAAAAGCTCTTTCTAAAAGTTGTTGACTGTTTCTTCAAATTAAGTTGATTTGGATAAAGTGTCTGCCAGATGGCTGGTGTGGTGCTAATTTGGTTCTCATAATGGTGAATCTGATTGATCTCTGTGTTGGTTCCATTCAGGTGGGTTCCTGTTGAGGTGAAAAGACATTCCACGAGACTAATTTATCCATTATTTTATTTTATCATAGAAAAATTGGAGCTCAGTTAACCATTTAAATGCTGCTGGCCTTCAGAGTTTCAGAGAAATTTGACCTATGTATGAATCATTCAAGAAGAACAAAGACCAAACTCCTTTATCTAGGCTCCTTGTATCTTTAGACATTTTGCAGCCTGGAGAACTGTTCAAGACTACATTAAAAAATACCAGAAATTCTGGACCTTTGGAGAAATGTGTGGTGGCTGAAGACTTTCGCACAATACAGCATATGTGTGTTTCACAGAATGACTGACACACTGCAAAACACACCAATTATATAATTTTTCAACATCACTCACTTGTCAGTCTCGGCCCCCGTGACACCATCAGTGACCTCTGGTGAGTCTCCAGCTCCAATTTAGCTCCTGCCTTTCGGCTGCTGTTGGGTTATTATGCCGCCCCCAAACGAAGCGGACGGTTTAATGAACCCACAGCACATTTGATTCAGAGCTGATTACCATCTTTACACACAGCAAGCAATTAAATCTCACTTCTATGACTATGTGCTTGGAGAAATTACATTAGACTCTTGAAATTGGAGGCTTCTGAATGGAAACCCCTCTTTCTATTATGTAAAGGCTCTTTCTAAAGGTTCTTCACCCTCCCATATCTCACCTGAAAACAGAAGGTTCTTCTGGTTATGAAACTCATCATTGTATATTTTATGTCCGATGCTTGCCCCTGTCCCCACTGCTTGGAGCCATTAATAATACTATTATTACTATCCTACTCTCGTCACTTGCTGCGTAATATGGGAAATTGGGGGTTTTCAGAAAATTGAATTTTGGTAATGTTCACCACTCAGATGCATGACCATGTAATTTAAATATGTGCATATCTTATGTACAATCCTTGGCCTGCCCCCACTGTTTGGACCGGTGGTTATGAAACCCCCAGATGGTGCACTTTTTTGCTTAAATCTGTAAGCATTGTGAGCTGGGTTGAAGCACTGCACTGGGTTGGAAATATGGGAAATTGGGATTCTAATATAGAATCACAATATTTGAAGACTTTTTCAGAAAACATACCAGGAGCAGTAAAAACACAAAAGTGAACATAGTCATATTGGATTAGACCCTGTGGGTTGAACTGTCACTTCACAACAGAGTCCTGGGATTTAATTCTGAGCTACTTAACTTTAACCTGGGTCACGTGGGAAAGGGTGGGGAGGAAGAGGGGGTGCTGGAGCCTGTCCGGCTGGGGCATCTTGTGGCCTAATGGTTAGGGTGTTGACCCTGCTATCAGAAGGTTGTGGGTTCAAATCCCGTGATTGCTAGTGGCACCCCTGAGGTTCCCTTGAGTAAGGTATCGTCCCCACACTCTGCTCCCTGGGCGCTGTGTTCCTGACTGCCCACTGCTTCACTTGGTTAATGGGTTAAATGGGTGAAATACAGAGAAGAGTCTCATGCTGTTCCCTCTGTGCTGTGGTGTGTTCACATATGACAAATGGACAATTTACAATTATCCTTTACAGTGAAAGGTGGAAAAAACATCTTTTACATTTTGTATATGTTTCGGTCATTTTTTTATATCAAAGCAAACAGGATACTGCTGGAAATTCCATCTTGAACTTGTTGACAACAAATAGAGTTCCAAGTACCTTATGTAAATTATGTAGTTTAATGTGTGATTACATTTGAATGTTGTAGCAATGTGAAAGGAATTACTCTCAGTATGTAAGGGGTAATAGAATATTTCACTTTAACACAGTCTTGTGTTAGAATATTTCACTTTAACATATTCTAACACTTAATAGAATATTTCACTTTAACACTTGCCTTTGGATTTAATGTCATTTTTTTATGTGGAAATGATTTGAATTCAGGAGTTTTCCCTTGGATATTTTTTGCCCTTAAGTCATTCAGTCATGGAGGCTCCTTTAGATTTGTAACCTCGTAGCTCTCTTTAGCAGCCACTAGGCTAGCCCTCACTAGTCTAGAAGAGAATCTGTGGTGCAAGTAGTTGTTTTGGTACAACAGAGTAATTACTGGCTGCATCACTCACTGTTTTCCATTCGAACTGCATTCAATTAAAGCCCATCTAACTTCCATTCTCAGAGTAATCGTATTAGCCGATCCCCGGGGCCGGGTTAGCAGTGAAGTCTGCGAAAGCAGCCTTTAAACAGCTGCTGTCTGAGCACTAAATAAAAGCATTTTGTTCAGTAGGTGAGTTTAAGCTGAAAATGACCGATTTGGTGCAGGTGATATTGTCCATGTGATTCTGGCATTTCTGAGTGTGGTCAGTTTGCCAAATTAGCTTAAACTGATGTCAGGAATGTCATTTCTGCCTTTTAACCGTCACATCTGGGCTGAGCTCGCTCAGGCAGCAGGCATAAATGCAGACTTCCATGTTTTCTCTTTGCTATTCTTTTATTTCAAAATACAAAGTAAAAGGCACGCTGGCTAGAAAACATAAAACCAAGGTGGAACCCGAACGAATCCAACACCAGGGGCAAAGTGAGGGAGAATCGACAACCGAGGGAAACACAAACAGGCTTTTATACATGGACCTGAACACAAAACACCTGAACATAATCAGTGCTTCATCCCTGGCCAGCTGAGAGCTCTTACTAATCTCCCTGGCCAGGGATGAGGCCACACCCCCAGTCAACATAAAAGCCTTTCCATTATTTAGGCAACAGTGGCCTCTAGTGGCCACTGACTGGGGATGTGACATTTACTTCCTTCGGCTTGACCAGGTTTGCGCAGAGTTGACCCTGAACCTCTTCATTCAATGGGAATAAAAATAGAAAGTAAAGTAAAGTGGTCCTTATAGTCACGTGTGAACACAGCACAGCACAGCACAAAGTGTGAACAGTGTGAAATTCTTCCTCTGTAGCAGGGGGCTTCCACCAATGAGGGGCACAAGGGTACCTCCGTGATGACACTACCATTGCTATGATTCAAATCCATGACCTTCTGATTGCAGAGGCGACTCCCTAACCACTGAGAAAATATACTTTATATACGAATTTTTATTTATAAATGAACAGCTTATCTTATTTGCTGTTAACAATAGCACCCCACTACAGGTCTTCAGAAAAATGTCTAAAAAGAGCTGATTTACCTCTAGCCCAAGCTACGAATTCAATGTAATGTGATTTATTACATGCAGTGAAATGCCCGCTAAATTTGTTCTTCAATTGGGCTTGTTATTTAATTCAGCTCCACCTCGGAAGATGGCATGTGTAATTAGTGTTCTGTCAATGTTTTGTGAAGGTAGGACCCCCAAGCAAGCTCAAGTAGGGCCTAGCACGTGGTGTGTGTGTTCCTCTGATTTATTACATGCAGAAAAATGCCCTCTCAACTTGTTATTCAATTGTGCTCGTTATTTCAGTCAGCTCCACCTCAGTCGATAGCATGTGGTTATATACGCGGTTATAAATGTTTTCATTTTATTTTCCCTGAGAATGAGATACAGATTGTGAGTGTAACTGTGCATTAAAATGTGCAATGAGTCTCCTTTTCACCTGACTTTTTTCTAATTTTATTCAACTATAACAATGCTGATTTTCTTAGCAGCCTTATGGGATTTGCTGATTAAGTTAGCACTAAATGAACAGCGGTGATCTAGCCTCTGTACACAGGCATTTGGAGCCTATAATTGTTTGTAAAAGACATTCCAGTACAATGTTGCTGCAATGCTTCAGTAATGATTTGAACTTAAAACATGCCAGGTGGACTGGTAGTAGTTCATTGTCTCTTCTCAGGGGGGTCTCAAATGTTATGCTATAGTGTGTGAGGTAATGATAAGTGTTATTATTTTTAGACCTCCCATCCAATATTAGGACCGGCCGTCATTGAAATTCCGGCATAGCCAGACATCCCTCAAAAATGTATGAATTAATAACATAATTAATTTAGGCAATCCAACAAATGACCTGTGTGGGCGCTCTGCTTATGTAATTAGTGTTCTGTCAATGTTGTGTGAAGGTAGGACCCCCAAGCAAGCTCAAGAAGGGCCTAGTACGTGGTGTGTGTGTTCCTCTGACGGCAGGTAGATGTGTCTAAATCAGGAATTTGTAGCCCTTAGGGTAAACACTACTGAGACAGAATCCTCAGGGAATGGAAATGACACGCCAAAACACACACACACACACACACACACACACACACACACACACACAGTCCTCACCTGCTGCTAATACCTCTGCGATTCCATCTGTCATTCTTCCACACTGATGAAGGAGAATATTCAGCACTGACTCATTAAAGAACTCTCAAGCAGTGCAGAACTGAACATGTTTGCACTTTGACTAAGAAAGTCTAGTTGTGCAAACATTGTGCAAAATTTGGAATACCACATTCTGCTTTCTACAGAGAGCACTTTTAAATATAGCATATTCTGAACAATTTAGGAGCATTATTTATTTTATTGAACATATTTGAAAAAATTATTATAAATGACTTTCATACCAGACCTTATTTTATAGTTTTGTTTACACAATATGTTAAATTTACCACATAAACAGCATCTGTGCTATAAAATGTGCAATGACTCGGACTCTCCTTTTTGCCAGACTTTTATTTTCTTTATTTCTTCACGTTCCACTAGAATAAAAATAATAAAATAGAGCTGCAAGCAGTGATGAGGGGGCCAAGAAAAGTGTCAGGACAGAGTTGCCATGACAGCATTATCTGATCATGTCAAAAGCATGGCTTTGAGCACTGATGGAAGGTTTTATGTCAGTTCAACAAGGATTGTGTGTAATTGAGATATGCCTCCTGTTTGGCGACTTCACCACCAATTTCAGTTGATAGAGACCGACGAATAGCATTATATCTGTTAAGTTTTCTGAGGCTGAATAATATCAACAGTTATTAGCCAATACATATTTATTGCAGCGCCCCTACATGATCAAATGGGGTGCCAAGTCAATGTCTGGTTTTAATATATCAGTCTGTCAGTGAGTTATTACCTCTCTTCTGTTTGGCAATTTTCTGCCCAATTTTGATTGTTTTTAATGGACAAACAGTCTTGAAAATCAAAAATCCCTCTGATAACTTTTGTGAGGCTTGGTTTGCAGATCATCTTTGCCGATTTTTAGGAAGATTGGGTAATGTTTGTAGACTGAGAAAACTTTTACAAATTTTTCCTAAAATCCAGAATGCGCCTTTAGCTTTGAGGCACTGGTGGTGCTAGAGTGCTTAAGACGCAGACATGAAATTTTGTGGCAAAAAACAGGGTCTGGTCCAAATCAATGTGCTATATTTCACAACTTTTTACCACATGGTTCTTGGGCTGACATGAAAACCCTAAAAGTTGTTTAAAGGGACGAAACATAAGTTGCATATGCACCTTCACTTTTTTACCATCATTTTATCTGTCTTCAAAAGCACTGATTTGGTAGCTACCTACCTCACCCCACCTAACCATGAATAGTCTGAATAGTCTTTCAGGTTTTAATGTGATTCACACTTTTACTTTCATCAAAACAGAACTCACTCATTGCATTCTCTGTTAAAAAATACACTGAATTCCAGTGGTATAAATGTATGCAGTAGTTCCACATGAATAAAATATATTATATCAACACAATTATCACCAAAAGCAAGTAAACAGAAAATTCAATGCATTGCATTTTTTCAGTCCAGTAGTTGCCGAATAACTCTGAGTATTCTGAATAATAAGCCTTAAGATGAAACTGCAGGGTTGTGATGATTCATTCATAAGCCTACAGTTTAAGTGTTCAGTTCAATCATAACTGTAATATAAAGTATAACTGTATTTCAGAATCTAATTTTTTTTTCTTCTCTCCAGCCCCGACGGTAGTGTCATTCTCGTTTGATGTTGGGAACGGTCCAGTGGAACTGAACGTCCACTCTCCGACCCCGCTGAACGACGACCAGTGGCACCGAGTCAATGCCGAGAGGAACATCAAAGAAGCCATTCTGCAGCTGGACCAGCAGTACAGAGAGGTCCGACCTGCTCTGGCGCAGGGACACACACGTCTGGAGCTCTACAGCCAGCTGTATGTGGGTAAGACTCAACAACCATGGGCTCATAGACATGTACAGTGTGCGTGTGTGCGTGCGGGTGCGTGTGTGCGTGTGTGTGCGTGTGTGTGTGTCTGTGTGTCTGTGTTTGTGTGTCTGTGTTTGTGTGTGGGCGTGTGTGTGTGGGCGTGTATGTGTGTGCACATGCATGCATGTGTGTGTGCATATGAAGTGTGTGTATGCATGTGTGTGTGTGTGTAGTGCGAGTGTGTGTGTGTTTGCGTGCATGTGTGTGTGGTGTGTGGTGCGAGTGTATGTGTACACGTGTGTGCGTGTGGTGTGTGTACTGAAATAAATCCTCTCCTTTTATATATATGTTTTTTTTTTCTATATTATAAATTTATGTATATATATATATATATATAGCTTCTCTATCATTTTATATCGAAAAAAAAATATATCATTTTATATCTATCATTTTATATCTATCATTTTATATCGAAAAAAATAGATAGATAGATAGATAGATAGATAGAGTGTAAAATTAGGTAGATATACATGAATAATATTTTATGTCTAGTCCTAACCTTGGGAACCAAAAAGATATGATTTTGTCCTTTAAGTTGAAAAAACAGGCTAAGAGAATAAATTAAAAAAAGAAAGCTGTCTTGTTTTGTCCTACAAAGTCAAGGAAATGCATGAAAACACACTTTCACACATAAACACACACACTGATTCATATCCTGGAACTCAGCGGATCTCCACACATACATATGCATGAAGTATGCAAACACTCTCAGTGAGGCTTTGAGCACACCTGAACATTATTTACAGACGAGGAGCAGCAGCTTTCTCTCGCATTATCACACCCAGCAGACACGACGCAGATCCTCAGAACCGCAGAACACACAGCCACTCAGAGCTGCGGTTATAAATGACACACACAGGATTGTGAAGGTAGAGGACACAAATCTGTCCTGATCATATTCAGTACATCCAGATACTCTCTCTCTCTCTCTCTCTCTCTCTCTCTCTCTCTCTCTCTCTCTCTCTCTCTCTCTCTCTCTCTCTCTCTCTCTCTGTCTCTCTCTCTATCTGTGTCTCCCTCTATCTTTCTCTCTCGCTCTCTCTGCCTGTCTGTCTGTCTCTCTCTCTCTCTCTCTCTCTGTCTCTATCTCTTTCTCTCTCTCTCTGTCTATCTCTCTCTCTCTCTCTGTGTGTGTGTGTGTGTGTGTGTATGTATATATATATATATCTGTCTCTCTCTCTCACTTTCTCTCTTTCCCTCTATCGCTTTCTCTCTCTCTCTGTCTCTCTGTCTCTCTCTCTCTATTTCCTCCTCTCTGTCTCTCTCTCTCTGTGTCTCCCTCTTTCTGTCTCCCCTCGCTGTCTTTCTCTCTGTCTCTCTCTCTTCATCTCTCTTTATCTCTCTCTCTCTCTCACTCTCTCTTTCTCCCCCCTCTCTCTCTTTCTCTCTCGCTCTGTCTCCTCTCCATTTTATCTCTCCCTCCACTCTCTGTCTCTCGTATTACTCCACCCACAAGTGCATGGGGAAAACTTTTTTCTGTCTATTCTCTCTCTCTTCTCTTCATTTACTCTCTCTCCTGTCTCTCTATGTCTCATTCCAGCTCTCCCTCTCTTTCTCTCTTTGTCTCTCTCTCTATCTCTCTCGCTCTCTCTCTCTCTGATGCCTTGAAGTGCAGAGCAGTATGATGTTGTCCTTCAGTAATTGTGACTGTGTGTGTGTGTGTGTGTGTGTGTCTGTGTCTGTGTGTGTATGAGAGATTACAGCTGTTGACTCGTCACCTTGATGACTGTAGTTCAGAGCGATTCAGAGCGGTGTGGGTTTGAGCTGAGCAGACGGATAGGAGATGCTTTAGCAGAAATATCCAACAACAGCGTGGGTTTAATGCCGTCACAGAGAGTGGTAGCTAATCACACGCTGCATGCAGTTTGAATACGATGCAGTTCTGCACTCAGTGTGTTTCTCGTGCACTGATGAACTGCCTTCACCATTACTACACAAAACCCATTACATCAACACAGTCACTGCAGGTGCACGGAAGTCTTAATACTTATTTTTTAGTGTTTTTATATATATATATATATATATATATATATATATAAAGTATCTTTGCCCCAACAAGGTGAAAATAGAAAGAAATGGTATATATATCATTTCTTTCTATTTTCACCTTGTTGGGGCAAAGATACTTTTTTTCTTATCATTGTCATACTGAGTAGGTTACATGAAGAAAATGGGAACAAATGTTTAACTGTGACAGGTTGCAAAGTGCCTAAAGATACAAGGAGCCTAGATAAAGGAGTTCCAGCTCCTCAGCATTCAGCACCACCAGTATATTGATCACCGCCTGATCGTCTGGAATCATCTGCTCCTGTTTCTTCACTGGTTCAGGACTTCAGTTAGATGGTTTTTGTTGTGCTTGAATGATTTACACATACTTTGTGGCTTAACAAACCAAAAACAGGTAACTAGTTTGATATGGGGACAGGCCTAAAATTGAGAGACTTTGAAAGACCTTCATGAAGCCTGGAGAACTGTTCCTCAAGACCACAGTAAAATACAAGAAAGTCTGAAGAAATTGCTGAAGACTTTTATGAAGAAATTGCTCAAGACATTTGTACAGTACTGTACATAAGGCCACTCACACGTAGCCTTTGATAGTCCAGCACTCCAGTGCGCCTCGCTCCCCTATCTGGAGCCTCATTTATATGGAACTGTGCCGTCAAGGACTTTGGCCTGGGAGCAGCTGAAAATTTCATTTTTCCCAGATTAGATCTGGAAGAAGCCTGACCTGCATATCAATGGTCTCATTAAATATGCAGCTTTTTGTGTAACGAGCTACAGGAAACCAAATGAATGCAAAAAGATGCTCTAATTCCTGTCATTTGTTTCAGCCAGAGTGTAATCTCTGGCCTCGCTCTGCCGGCTAGTGAAGGGGACCGGTGCCATTCTTCTTTGACCCTTGGGTGGGGGTGGGGGGGTGAGTTTCTCAGACTCAATCTGCCGTCTGTCTGTTTGTGCCTGGTTCATTTCTGCCATAGCCATCCATTTATAAATTCACCTTATATTAACCCTTCGAACGTGAGCAGAAAGCACAACGAATGGTAAATTGTCATCATAGAGCTAAACGGCTCTTTATATGGAAGTTTTGTGGTTGTGTTGAGGCTTGAAGTGTCAGACGTCATGCTGAGCGTTGTTTGGTGTTCCTGTGTCACTTAGAACCAAAGTTACTGTAATTGAAAAAACATGTAATAATTATAATAAAAATCACTAATGGAGTTTTAAAAACGGCACCACACGCAAATGACCATAAAGAACAAAAATAAACACATTTATTTTATTTTAGGTTTCAGAAACAAACAGAGAAAACACAAGATCTTTAAACCCAGGAGAACTTTCAGGATAGTCTCCGCCCACAAGTGTGTGGGGAAAACCCGCAGAGGGAAGGGCTCCGGAGAGCGGCTGAGCAGTGGCGCGCCGAGAGAAAGACCAGCCAATGGCGAGAGTGTAGGAGAACAAACACCAGTTCTAGACTGTTTTACACTGTTTATATTTACTGAAATCAGAATTTACTGATACACTCTGAGTTCTGAGGGTAAACA